>JANAVB010019798.1:1041640-1275987 GCA_029216955.1 Iris pallida | reverse complement strand
ACTGCTCTAGACACTGGCATTATTTGATTGACATGCGCTTGGTCGTGTACAGTTAGTGGGACACGTGTTGGACATGTAGAGTGGTAGTTAGACGTGAATTAGTCAAAGTGCGCCTGTTTCAGGGACACGTGGTAAGCTCTGAATTGATGTTGTTTTGAACTGTGCCTTCTTCGTAGGCGCAATCTGCAAAGTGTGCTGAGTTTGGATAGAAGTAGGCGCAATCTGCGAAGTGTGCTTGATATAGTCAAAAGTAGGCGCAGTCTGTTGATAGCGCCTAGTTCTTTGATGTAGGCACGGTCTGTTTAGACAGCTGTCATATCTTCCTCGAATGCTGTGTTGTTAGAGTAATGATAAGATATCTCTTCGATTTCCGTGCTATCAGATAATGATGATTATGTGATCTACGCGCGGTTTGAGAAGCGCGCCTCTCTGAGTACTGAATAGGCACTATTTGAGTTTGATTGAGAAATGGGCGCCATTTGAGTTAAAAGTAGGCGCTGTTTGTTGTTGACTGAAAACTAGGCACAGTCTGCCCTGTTGACGGAAAACTAGGCACAGTCTGCCCTGTTGACGGAAAACTAGGCGCAGTCTGCCCAGATTCATGAATTAGGCGCAGTTTGGCTAGCTGGCTGAAAACTAGGCACAGTCTGCCCTGTTGACGGAAAACTAGGCACAGTCTGCCCAGATTCATGAATTAGGCGCAGTTTGGCTAACTGGCTGAAAACTAGGCACAGTCTGCCCTGTTGACGGAAAACTAGGCACAGTCTGCCCAGATTCATGAATTAGGCGCAGTTTGGCTAGCTGGCTGAAAACTAGGCACAGTCTGCCCTGTTGACGGAAAACTAGGCACAGTCTGCCCAGATTCATGAATTAGGCACAGTTTGGCTAGCTGGCTGAAAACTAGGCACAGTCTGATTTTTTTTTTTTTCGACCTACAAGACCCCCTTCAAAGTTTTCGAAAGTTGATTTTATTCAAAATTTCGAAATACTTTGAATTTTGAAAATCAAATCAAGTTGCGCATAGGCTAAGCTATCTGCGCGATCTGGAAGGATTAGCCTCACGTTTCAGACATTTAATGAATATCCAAATGATGAATCTTCATTTTTCAAGACTGATTGAATTCAATTCTTTATGGAGGAATATGAACCACCGGATGATGTGAGGAACGGGATAAACCGTCAGATGATGAAGATGAACGGTATAAACCGTCAAATGGTGTGATGAACGGGATGAACCGTCAAATGATGATAATAAACGGGATGAACCGTCAGATGATGAAGATGAACGGTATAAACCGTCAAATGATGATGATGAACGGGATGAACCGTTAAATGGATGTGATGAACGGGATGAACCGTCTAATGAATGTGATGAACGGGATAAACCGTCAAATGAATGTGATGAACGGGATGAACCGTCAGATGTATGTGATGAACGGGATGAACCGTCAAATGATAATGATGAACGGAATGAACCGTCAAATGATAATGATGAACGGGATGAACCGTCAAATGATGATAATGAACGGGATGAACCGTCAGATGTATGTGATGAACGGAATGAACCGTCAGATGTATGATGATGAACGGTATAAACCGTCAAATGATAATGATAAACGGGATGAACCGTCAGATGTATGTGATGAACGGGATGAACCGTCAAATGAATGATGATGAACGGTATAAACCGTCAAATGGATGATGATGAACGGGATGAACCGTCAAATGATAATGATGAACGGAATGAACCGTCAAATGATAATGATGAACGGGATGAACCGTCAGATGTATGTGATGAACGGAATGAACCGTCAGATGTATGATGATGAACGGTATAAACCGTCAAATGATAATGATGAACGGGATGAACCGTCAGATGTATGTGATGAACGGAATGAACCGTCAAATGAATGATGATGAACGGTATAAACCGTCAAATGGATGATGATGAACGGGATGAACCGTCAAATGATAATGATGAACGGAATGAACCGTCAAATGATAATGATAAACGGGATGAACCGTCAAATGAATGTGATGAACGGAATGAACCGTCAGATGTATGATGATGAACGGTATAAACCGTCAAATGGATGATGATGAACGAAATGAACCGTCAAATGATGATGATGAACGGGATGAACCATCAGATGATAATGATGAACGGGATGAACCGTCAAATGATGATGATGAACGGAATGAACCGTCAAATGATGATGATGAACGGGATGAACCGTCAGATGATAATGATGAACGGGATGAACCGTCAAATGATGATGATGAACGGGATAAACCGTCAAATGATGATGATGAACGGGATGAACCGTCAAATGATGATGATGAACGGGATGAACCGTCAAATGATGATGATGAACGGGATGAACCGTCAAATGATGATGATGAACGGGATAAACCGTCAGATGATAATGATGAACGGTATAAACCGTCAGATGATGATGATGAACGGGATGAACCGTCAGATGATAATGATGAACGGGATGAACCGTCAAATGATGATGATGAACGGGATGAACCGTCAGATGATAATGATGAACGGGATGAACCGTCAAATGATGATGATGAACGGGATGAACCGTCAAATGATGATGATGAACGGTATAAACCGTCAGATGATGATGAACGGGATGAACCGTCAAATGATGATGATGAACGGTATAAACCGTCAAATGGATGATGATGAACGGAATGAACCGTCAAATGATGATGATGAACGGGATGAACCGTCAGATGATAATGATGAACGGGATGAACCGTCAAATGATGATGATGAACGGGATAAACCGTCAAATGATGATGATGAACGGGATGAACCGTCAAATGATGATGATGAACGGGATGAACCGTCAAATGATGATGATGAACGGGATAAACCGTCAAATGATAATGATGAACGGGATGAACCGTCAAATGATGATGATGAACGGGATGAACCGTCAAATGATGATGATGAACGGGATGAACCGTCAAATGATGATGATGAACGGGATAAACCGTCAGATGATAATGATGAACGGTATAAACCGTCAGATGATGATGATGAACGGGATGAACCATCAGATGATAATGATGAACGGGATGAACCGTCAAATGATGATGATGAACGGGATGAACCGTCAGATGATAATGATGAACGGGATGAACCGTCAAATGATGATGATGAACGGGATGAACCGTCAAATGATGATGATGAACGGTATAAACCGTCAGATGATGATGATGAACGGGATGAACCGTCAAATGATGATGATGAACGGTATAAACCGTCAAATGGATGATGATGAACGGAATGAACCGTCAGATGTATGATGATGAACGGTATAAACCGTCAAATGTATGATGATGAATCATCAAAATGTCTGCTGGGGATTGAATGAACGGTTGTATGTCAAACTTTCAAGAAATCTGCCCAGCAAGATCTCTTCTTCGGTTAATGGTTCAAGAGAAACCATATTGCAGCTTTTAAACTTGCATTTGGAATTTTCTTTTGCTTGGATAAAGAAGAGGCGGAGGCTTCAAAATCTGAGACCAGATCTGGATGAATCCACAAGATTTCCCCTTTAGAAGTAGTCAAGGGGAAAAGTCCTTCATGTCGGGGAGGAGGAAGGTTCACGAACTCCAGAGTAGTCCGAGGAATGGGAACTACGCCTTCTTCAACCTGCAGAGGTGTGAAGTCACCGAACTGAACAGAGACGACATTAGCCGTCACCGTCTTTTCGTCCTGTTCGAGAGTTACTGCTCCAGATTTGATCATCTCTTGTATTTTTCCTTTAAGCACATAGCATGCTCGAGTAGGATGTCCGATGAATCTGTGGTAAACACAATACTTAGGATGATCAGTCTTACCAACCTCTTCCGGCCTTTTGGGGTCGGGCAATTGAAGTTTGTTGCTTTTGGTAAAACAGTCGAAGATCCCCATGATATCATCCTCATCAAAGGAATATTCCTCCTTGGGACGCTGCGGTCTCTGGGGTTGCTGAGACGAAGTAGGAGCAGGTTGAGAAACGTTGACAGCTAACACTTCTTTGCTTCTCAAGTCAATGGCCAAAGTTTCCTTAGGAGCAGAGGTATCTTTGCCTTTTCTATTATTATTCTGGCGATTGTTGTTGTTGCCAGAATTTGAATTTTGATCATCTTGGTCGGGATTCATGTGAACCCCCAATGTCTTGAACTTTTCGGCGCTGAGTTCTGCTGCCTTAGCATTGATTATGAAAGAAGGCCAATCCTGGAACTGAGTAGCCCCTGTCCACATACTAACAATTGGCAAGAGATTATTCTTGCAAGTGTCAATGGTGACAGCAGATGGGGTCCCCATTGGCATCTTGAGAGCTTCGCGACGAAACCTCTCAATAAATTGCTCAACAGGCTCATTATTTCTTTGCTTGATTTTAATGAGGGCTGACATAGTCACGTCGTTGACACCTTCATAAAATCGTTCAAGGAATATCTGCTTGAAGCCTGCAAATGAAGTGATAGACCCGTCTGGTAGACTTCGGTACCAGTCATAAGCAGCGCCAGTTAAACAACTGACGAATACCCGAGTAAGAAGGGCATCATTAGGCTGAAGAGGATCAGTCATCAATTCAAAATGATTAATATACTGATTGGGAGATGAAGTACCATCGAACTGCATAATGGTGGGGAATTTGTATTTTGGCGGAAACTGCATTTTCTTCCATTCGGCGGGATAGGGTTGTTTAATGCCCAACCGTTGTAAGCCTTCCCTTTGTGTATAGGCTTCAAATTGATTCCGCAATTGTTCAACAGCATCATTAGCATTCCCTGAAGATTGAGGATTGCTAGACTGATTAGTAATAGCCGGAGGAGGAACCGCATGGTAAGCATCACCCCCAGCACCAGTTTGGCTAAAAGTAACCTGAGCTGGTACTTGATGTTTGGAAGAGGTGGTACCCCCAGACCAGGGTTCTGAGGAGTGGAAGAAATCAATGGTTCAGGAGTTATGACCGGTGGAGTGTGCTGAGCCATAATAACATCATGCATTTTAGCCATCATTTCGGCCATAGTCTTCAATTGTTCTTCTAGTGCAACAATCCTTTGATTCTGATTGCTAGAACCAGAAGCATCTTGTTCTTCAGTAACGTATGCTGTCACTTCTCGTGCCATGACAGATGACACAGTTTGTTCAGAGTCATCACTGTCGACAGCAAAGTCTGAATTACCCCCATCATGAGAAGTAGACCGATCACTGTAAGGAAAATTCCTTTGACCTATTGTTTCTCGGCTTCGAGATCGAGTATGCTGGTAAACACCATCATCTGATTCTCGAAGTCGGTCAAGATAGTGCTGGCTGGGTCTCCGGTTCTTTCCGTGCTTGCATTTTCTACCCCCAGAATCTCTGGAAGTCATGTTGACGGAGGCAAACATTACCTCTTCTTCATCATCAGTCCTTTGATCAACAGAAGGGAAAGTCAAACGCTCGAAGACAGAACGTTTGGTTGTTTGGCAACAACATTTGATAACCACTTCGTGAGGATGATTGCAATGATGAACTTGTGATTGTTTGGGAGAACTGGAGGTGATATTCCGTTTCTGCCTGAGATGATCCCGAAGATCAGAGACAATGGGACGAGAAGAAGTAGCAGGGATATACTCATAGATGACATTTGGAACATGATTCCGATTTCGTAAACGTTCGATTCCATGAGTATAAAGAGAGGTACTCATCTGATTGGCGTAATTGTCAGGATTCCTTGCCTCAAAAGGTTGATATTGAGGCAAGTTGATCTTAGCATGCTTGCATTTTACAGAGGTAGGTTTTGATTGGGGTTTTCTATTAAGATATGCCCGTAAATCATTTAAACCGCCCCTGGGAACCTCAGTTTGTGAAACTTGTAATTTGCCTTGTTCGGATCGTGAAATCCGCAAATTAGGCAATTCCTGAATATTTGCCTTGGGAGTAGGTAAAATACCTCTCTGATTAGTACGAGAACCCTTGTAAAAAGAAGTTTTTGTACTAATAGGTGCAGAGGCACTATCAGTTGGATCCTCCTCGATAAGAATCGAAGAAGACTTGGAAAAGGCCAGAGGACCTTTCCCATTGTTTTGAGATGAAGGGATAGCTAAAGAGCATTTCCCTCTGTTATCTTTCAAGTTTTGAGCTTGAGAAGATTGGGAGAAGACCAAGGGGCCTTTTCCTTTTGATGGAATGGAAGAAGGAACAGCCAAAGGACTGTCCTCAGTAAACTGCGCCTGAGCAGTTTGGGGTTTCTGGATTCTGGAGTGATTCGGAGTAGACTGCGCCTGAGTAGACTGCGCCTGTTTAGTCAGGGCAGCAAATGTATTGGATTGAGCCTTAGTGTGAAACCCGTAATTTTTCCGCAAATATTTAGGAATTATTTCTCGTTATTTTATTGTGCTTAAATAGATTTTTTTTCGATAAAACAAAATTTTATTAATTGTGAAAGTGTTAGTTTAATATTAATGTTATCTTTAGTTAAATTATTATCCAAAATTAATATGGATTTTTCTTTGATTAGCCAGACCTGTTCCTAAAGACCAAATGTAACTTAAAGTATTTCAAAATAAATATTGATTATATTTTTTAAATAAATTTATGTAGGCCAAAATCCTTTTAATTACCTATAATATTAGAGCTCAAAACCTATTTTCCAATAGACCATTAATTGACTGGGCCTTGATCCTTAACAGCCCAACAAGAATTTTTATAACCTATTATTTTACAAAACCTTAGCCATTAGATTAGAAGTCCATGAGTAAGCGTTACTCATAATGTTTCCAAAGCCCATTAGTTGGAAAAAGCCCAAGTCCAATTGTTCCTTATAGCTAAGTTTATTTAAACCAATTGTTCCAACCCAATTGTTCTCAAACCCAATGTCTTTACTAGCATCAGCTAGTGTACAGAACATTGTTAGGAAGAAAGTTTCCTTTGGCTTGAAGAGCTTTAAAAGCTCTGAAGCTTTTCTCCTTCCCAACCGTAGAGAACCGTTTGGTTCTCAAACCGATGGCACCACCGGCCCCTCGGCTCCCCGGCCGCCGGAGTTGATGGCCATGGAGGCCCTTCATCTTCCCCTACGGTAACCCCCGGCACTCTTTCCCCTATATAAACCCCTTTCATTCCATTTCCTCATCATCAACTCCATTCTCCTCTTCTTTCTCTACAAAACCCCTTTCTGGCGCCCGACCCGATCCCGGCCCGCCGACCGCTGGCGCTCCACCCGACTCCGGCGCCGAACCCCGCGGCCGATCCGCGCCCACCCGCCGGCGAACCGCCGCCTCCGCCGATCGTCTGACCCGCGCGGCCCCTGGCCGTCCGAGTTCGCCGGCGTTCGTCGCGGTGACTGCCCTGTCCGCTTCCCGGTGACGTCTCGTCCGTTTCTCGGTGCTGACCGTTCCAGTTCCGAGATCCAGTTCGGGTTTTCCGTTGTCGGTACACTCTGACTCAATTATTTTCTTTACTGTCCATGATGAACTGGTCCAACCGAATTCCTCGGGAATTCGGGATTTCGACAACGTAACAGTTACGTTGTCATTTTCGATTCCGAAGTTTCTTCGGAAATGGTAGTTTTGGATTTCTGTTGGTTATGTTGATGGTTATTTTTGGTGCTGATGGTTCTGTGGGAATTTTCCAATATTTTTGAATTTTTCGAGAATTTTTAGGAAGAAATTCTGTGTTTGGATATCCTCGGGTTTTCTGAGAATTCGCAGGATAATTCGGAATTTATATATATTCATATATAACTATATTCTGGTTCTGTGTGATGGAAGTTTTGGTAGGATTTTGGGTTCTGTTATGAATTTCGGGTTTTCGGGCCATTACGTTACTATTTCGGGAGTGATGGTTGGCTTGGAGAAAAAAATATATTATATGGTTGTTTATATAAAATTCGGGTTTTGGGAATATTTTTGCAGGTAAAACCGGAGCATTTCCCAGTTCTTGGGTTGACCGAAAACAGAGGGAATGCTGCCGAAATTTTCGGGAAATTTAATAAAATGAATTTAAAATGATTTTGGTATTTTGGGCGACAACCATAATTGGTTACTGGGCCCCAACGAAATGCAAACGCACCGGTTAGACCGGACGTTGAGGCAGAGTAGTTGAAAATGAAGTTTGGACCAAAGTCTGAGACTATGATTTTCTTTAAATATTATTTTTGAAATTTATTAGTTTTTTGTTAAATTGTAGGTAATTTTCGGACTAACCTGTCTTTTTCTTATTTCAATTTATGTAATTAAATATTGTAAGGGCATAAGCCCAGTTTCTATGATTTAAGTCTTGTAATAAGTAGGAAGTAATTTTTACTTTATTTTCTGGGAATGTGGAAAGCGTAGGATTAACCGTTAAATTATTATTAATTAATAATATATGAATTTCTCATCTTAAAGAAAATATTTTATGTATTTTAACAAGTTTGTCCAATAAGTAGATAAAATACCAAGTTTTATATTAATTTGATAATTACAAGTTTTTCCCGAAAAACCTAAATAAATTGAATTTCTAAATTCAAACTCATTAGTAAACGTTGTGATGTTGTGTTAGCTAGTGATAACTAAAATTGACTAGGAAAGACCAATAGAGATTGTAACTAGATACTTTAGAGTTTGTTTCTGAAACAAGTTCCCCGGAATGTAGGATTTCAAGGAAGAGTGTGACCTTTCGAATTCCGAAGTACCAATCTCGTCCAACTGAAGTTTAAGGCAAGTACATTTTATGTAGATTTTACAATTATTTTCACAATTGTTTCATTGCAAGTTTAAACCACTGTTTACACGAACTCCTTCGGGAGCATTGATCGTATTGTTGGGGACTGGGGGAATAGTGTACTGGATATGACCAAATCCAAACTTAGGATAATGAATGTGTTAGCTTTCCCCTCTTCACACGGGGACAAGCCATACCGTATCGCTAGGATACAAATGTACCCAAACCGGTCATATTCTTTACCTATTCATATCACTGTACTGTACTATTTCAAAATTGTTCATTTTCAAACTGTTTAAAAATGCATGTTATAAATTGTCATTTTTAATTGTTAAAATTTGCATGAACTGTACTTTGCTCACTCCTGACTGGAGAACAACATTTTAGGTTACTCTGAGGTTGATCTTTCTAGAGTATCTGGTGGCACAGAGCTAATGTTCAACAATCCTGTTCAGTACCCGGCGGTACTACCTGACGACGATGGATCGGCGTCTCCTTAGATGCTGTTGGTGTTAGCTAGTCTTATTTCAGTTTTTTTGGATCTTTTAAACTTTTGTACTGGACAAGTTTATTATCGAATAAATGTTGTGGCAACTTTTAAATTCAAACTTGTTGTTGATTTACCTGCAATATGGATTACAGCTTACTGCCGCCGTCTCATCAACGGTGCAGGCTGGGCATGATCCGATTCGACCCAAGTATTTGGGGACCGGGTCGTGACACTTAGCAGCATCAGAAGATTTGACTTGTGCCAATTTGGCACAAACTGTGCCAGAAGAAGGTTTGGTGGTAGACTGCGCCTGTTTCCCTAAGGAGAGAATAGACTGCGCCTGATTGTGAGGCAGAGATTGTGCTGTTTTGACATGAACTGTGCCAAAAGATGGTTTGACAGCAGACTGCGCCTGTTTCTCTAAGGAGAGAATAGACTGTGCCTGGTTGTGAGGCAGAGATTGTGCTGTTTTGGCATGAACTGTGCCAGAAGATGGTTTAACAGCAGACTGCGCCTGTTTCCCTAAGGAGAGAACAGACTGCGCCTGATTACCAGAGATAGACACTGGTGTCTTAGAAACAGCAGGTTGTGCCGAGGAAGTGGCAGCGTTCTTCATCAGAGAAGGAGCAGAGTTCTTGGGAGCCCACACTGAGCGAGTCTTACTCTTGACGGAAGTCGTAGTGCGGCGAGGAGTGCTTTGTGCATTAATCATTGCTTCGTAGGCCGTTTGGTCGACTTTTACGACCAAAGTCTTCTGCGTCGAGCCGATAGACGCCGTGTCACATTGAGTTGTCACCTTTTCATCAGAGGAAAAGGTCGTCCCCAGCAGAGTCGCCATTTTGTTTGCAAAAACAAAAGTATAATCTTTATTTCACAAACTTTGTAAAGAATATTACAAGAATTCTGGAAAAGTACAACTATAGGAATCCGATCTGGATGACGATCGCTTTATCCCTTGGACGATGTGAACTTTTGAAGACGAAAGCTTTTGAAGATGACTGAAGGCAGGAAGCCTCTGATGGAACGAAGGCAGGAAGCCTCTGATGAACTGAAGGCGAAGAGCCTCTGAAGAACGCAGCAGCACTTTAGCAAGAACTCCTGGATTCTCTGAAGAGAATAATCTCTCTGTGTGTAATCTGATCTCTCTGATCTCCCCTTTGTTGAATGGAAACGAAACTCTATTTATAGAGTTCTGAAATAACTGTTTTGGGCAGTTATTCTGGAGAGTGCCTGGTTGAAGTGCGCCTGTTTTGAGCACGTATGACAAACTGCGCCTGTTTCGAGCACGTATGACAAACTGCGCCTGTTTTCACTCCATTATCACGAACGTGCACCAACTGCTCTAGACACGTGGCATTATTTGATTGACATGCGCTTGGTCGTGTACAGTTAGTGGGACACGTGTTGGACATGTAGAGTGGTAGTTAGACGTTGAATTAGTCAAACTGCGCCTGTTTCAGGGACACGTGGTAAGCTCTGAATTGATGTTGTTTTGAACTGCGCCTTCTTCGTAGGCGCAATCTGCAAAGTGTACTGAGTTTGGATAGAAGTAGGCGCAATCTGCGAAGTGTGCTTGATATAGTCAAAAGTAGGCGCAGTCTGTTGATAGCGCCTAGTTCTTTGATGTAGGCACGGTCTGTTTAGACAGCTGTCATATCTTCCTCGAATGCTGTGTTGTCAGAGTAATGATAAGATATCTCTTCGATTTTCGTGCTATCAGATAATGATGATTATGTGATCTACGCGCGGTTTGAGAAGCGCGCCTCTCTGAGTACTGAATAGGCACTATTTGAGTTTGATTGAGAAATGGGCGCCATTTGAGTTAAAAGTAGGCGCTGTTTGTTGTTGACTGAAAACTAGGCACAGTCTGCCCTGTTGACGGAAAACTAGGCACAGTCTGCCCTGTTGACGGAAAACTAGGCGCAGTCTGCCCAGATTCATGAATCAGGCGCAGTTTGGCTAGCTGGCTGAAAACTAGGCACAGTCTGCCCTGTTGACGGAAAACTAGGCACAGTCTGCCCAGATTCATGAATTAGGCGCAGTTTGGCTAACTGGCTGAAAACTAGGCACAGTCTGCCCTGTTGACGGAAAACTAGGCACAGTCTGCCCAGATTCATGAATTAGGCACAGTTTGGCTAGCTGGCTGAAAACTAGGCACAGTCTGATTTTTTTTTTTTTTTCGACCTACAGCTGCCAGCTCCAGATCGTGGGTAGGGTAATTCCTCTCATGAGGACATAACTGCCTAGATGTATAGGCAATCACCTGCCCGTGCTGCTGAAGCACACAACCCAAACCCCGTCCTGAAGCATCACTGTAGATCGTATAACCACCAGATCTAGATGGCAGCGTCAAGATAGGAGCTGTAGTCAACCTCGTCTTCAGCTCCTCGAAGGCGGCCTGGCACTCATCGGACCAAACAAACTCCTCGTCCTTCCTGGTAAGGCGGGTCATCGGCTGGGCAATCCTGGAAAAGTCCTGCACGAACCTCCGGTAGTAACCTGCCAGACCCAGAAAACTCTGAACCTCAGCTACTGAGCTCGACGTAGACCAGGACTCCACTACAGAAATCTTCTTCGGATCTACTGAAATTCCCTCGCCAGAGACAACATGACCTAGGAACTCCACGCGATCCAAGAAGAACTCACACTTGGACAGCTTCCCATACAGCTGCTCCCTCCTGAGAGTGTCCAACACAATCCTCAGGTGCTCCTCGTGCTCCTCTGGCGTCTTCGAATAGATGAGAATGTCATCAATGAAGACCACCACGAACTTGTCAAGGTACTGATGAAATACCTTGTTCATCAAGTTCATGAATACCGCCGGGGCGTTGGTCAACCCAAACGGCATGACGGTATACTCATACTGGCCATAGCAGGTCCGAAAGGCAGTCTTCGGAATGTTATCCCGCTTTACCTTCAGCTGATGGTACCCGGTACGTAAGTCGATCTACGAGAACACCCTCGCACCGCTCAACTGGTCGAACAAGTCATCAATCCTCGACAAAGGATACTTGTTCATGATGGTAAGGTTGTTGAGCGCCCTGTAATCAATGCACAGACGTACCGTACCATCCTTCTTGGGGACGAAAAGAACTGGCGCGCCCCAAGGTGAAGAACTAGATCGAATAAAGCCCTTGTCCTCCAGCTCGTCGACCTGTCTCTTCAGCTCCGCTAACTCACTGTTGTTGATTCTATAGACGTGCTAGGAAATAGGCTCAGCACCCGGCACTAGATCTATAGAAAACTCAACATCACGATCTGGCGGCATCCCGGGCAGCTCCTCGGGAAAGACATCCAAGAACTCAGCAATGAGTGGATGTGGCAACACCGGCCCCGCCAACAACGCTCCGCAGAATCTATCTCCCTGCTCCGCTGTACCCCTGGTGAACTCATACTCCGGCTCTCCCGACGGCTTAAACAGAATCCTGCCCCCTCTGCAGTCAATGCTAGCGTGGTACATGCTCAACCAGTCCATACCGAGTACCACATCGTAACTCGAAAGTGGCATTACGAGCAAACACACACTCAGCTCCCGGCCTCTCAAAGAAACTCTCCGCCCCTTGCAAATATTATTAACTAGGATGATGCCATTCCCAGTCATAATCTTGCAAGTCCTACCAAGATATTCAGCAATAATATTGTGCCTAAGAGCAAAAGAAATAGACACAAAACTGAGCGTAGCACCAGAATCAAATAAGGCCAAAGCTGGAAAAGAATCGAGCAGAATAGAACCTGCGACAACATCCGCAATAGGCTCCATCTCCTCGGCTGCAAGAGCAAAGGCTCTACCCTGACCACCCCTCTGCTGGCGGTGGTGAACAAACTGCTGCTGCTGAGTCGGAAGTGGACCTCGCTGCTGAACTATCGGCACGCTAGCTGGTGCCCTCTGAACGGGTGCCCTCTGAGCTGCTCCAGCTGTACGGGAGTTCTTGGGACACTCCCGCATCTGATGCCCAGCGGCACCGCAAAAGAGACACAGCCCCAGCCTTCTCCTACAGAACTCGAAGAGGTGACCGGGCTTCTTGCAGAAGTGGCACGGCGGATCATCCTGTCCCGGACGCTGCTGACCCCTCTGGACAGACGCTCTGGCTTGCCCCTGCTGCTGGTGATGCTGGAACGGCTGATGCTGAAGCTGAGGGCGCTTAGCAGCCCCTGCGCTGCTACTGGCCCCCGAAAACAAATCTTGATCCCTCTTCGGCTTCAAGCCCCACTCCCTCTCCACCTTCCGAGCCTCCGCATAAACCTCTGCATATGTCGCATAGAAGGAAGGGATCAGGATCTTGATATCCCATGTCAATCCCTTCCGAAAGCGCTCCGCTCGTATCACCGGGTCACTCATCATGTACTCGGCGTATCGGCTCAGCCGGCCGAACTTCGCCGCATACTCCTCTATGGTCATACCGCCCTGCTGCAGGTTCTAGAACTGCCGCACGAGGTCGATCTTGTCCATGGGGGAAAAGAACTTCTCTCTGAACAGGGCCCGAAACTCAGCCCAAGTATGGCCCTCTCCTGCAAGAGCCGGCTCGTTCCGGAACCATGTCCGGGCAATATCTAACAACTGCAACCCAACCGCCTCGACCTTCAGGTTGTCTGCCAGGCGGCAGGCCCTCATCTGACGCTCGATATCCTCGAGCCAGTCATCAGCATAAATAATGCCCTCAGTCCCCTTAAAATCCCTCGGACCCAGCTTCTCGAAAGCCTGGATATCCCCGATCTTCGGCTGCTGCTGCTGCTGAACCTCCCTCTGTGGAGCCCCACGCTCCACTGCCGCCATAGCCAACCTGTGTGCATCCTCCATGCCCTGGCGCATGGCCTCTGTCTGCCTCAACTGAGCCTCGTGCTGGGCCCGCTGGGACTCCAGCACCTGGTGAAAGAACGCTAGCATCTGCCCCATGTCTATGGGCAGAGAAGGCAATGGAGGAATAGCTCCCATCATCACCGGAGGAGTCCCCTGCTGAGGAGGAAGAACGCCCTCGGCAGCTCCCGCTGTAGCCCCCGGCACTACGGGAAGAGCACCCGCAATGGCCCCAGGGACGGTCATCGAGAGCGCTGGAGGAGTACCCCCGAGAGCCCCAACAGAAGTCCCATCAGCCGGGGAAGTGACCAGAGCCTGTCCGCCAGAGGTGGCAGACCTCTCCGTCTCCCCGTGCTCCTCGCCAGGAGAATGAGTCATAACCATCCTGGAGACAGATTGAAAAGAAAGTATCAATATGGCACATGAAGGATTATATCAAAGGAGGACAGCTAGAAAACAGTAAATCAATATCAAAGACGGTAAGCAAGATAAGCAAGAAAAGATCCTACTGTGATTGAGCACTCTTAGCCTACTACTTCCTATGTGTAACACAGGCTCGTAGTCAACACTCTAAGACGAGTGCCGCTACGACATCACACTAATTGCGACTTCAGGACCTGCATGGGCCACTACTAAAACGTGTCACGACCCGCACCCGCTAAAAGGGCACGTAACGCGACAACGCCCAGCCCTCACCGGAAAAACGGCATGGAACGCTGTGGATTTTCTAGTCTGACAACAATTTATATATATAACAAAACCTGTCGAGAATATGGTCAACTCCGAACGGAGGACAAGCAATGAATATATATAAGTGCTCAATCACAACTCTAAGATGATAAGTAAAGACTGAAAGATAAAGACAACCAGACGATAAAATATAACCTGTCAAGTCCAAATACAAATAATATACAAGTCCAGTCTCTAATACAGTCCAAATGTAATACAGTCTCAAAAGTAACTGGAGACAAAGTCAAGTACAAAGACCTACTCTAACTAAACAAGAGGTATGGTCTTGTCAGGCGGAGCTATGCCATGCGGGACCAAGTCTAGGCCCACTATGTCGTCCGGACCGTAGTAGCTACTGCAATCTCCCTCATCGGCATCTGTAATATTTTATCAACAGTCCAGTCAGGATGGAACGAGTACATATATCTCATAACAGATCTCAAGATAGAATAAAAGCTATAAGACTATAAATAGATCATATACAATGAATCATGGAGTGTACATGTATGTATCATGGCATGGTAAGCTGTAAAGCTAGAGCTAGAACAAGAAAGTAGAACTGAATCATGGCATGTACACAAATCAAGATAAGCTATATATCCAATGTGTGTGAGTAATAGTTTCGGCTTGTGATCGGCTTGGGTACCTGTCGAGAATCGGCCTGGCAAGTCATAAGTACGGTATATGACTCACACTGTTCAAGAATGCAAGGGGATATGATCACAGGCATACGCTACTACTCCCCCTACCCCAACTGGTAGAATGGATCCAAACAGGATACGTCACTGCACGGGATTCTAATGAGAAGGTAGCTAACCTTCTCTAGAATCAGTGACCATATATTGAGCAAGAGCTACAGGGAGCTTGCACAATACATCCCAACCTAAGAAGGAGAAACATCTCTCGTCGGGATCCAGGAATACCAATCCGTGAGAACCATGTGTCAGGAATAAGCATATCAACACTAAGTACATGAATCATAACAGTTATCATAAATTGGGAATAAGTATCAGAGAATGTACTCGCCTGTAAGATGATAAAATATGTCGACTGGATCAACTGCAATGTCTCGAGGACCTATAGAGAACAAGACGTATCAATACTATGTTTAGGAAGTAAAGTTAAATCAAATTAAATCCTATTTAGTCATTCTAGGTCAAGACATGTCTAGTCGGGTCAATCTTGGTCATGAAAGAACATTGGAAGTTAATCCGAATCAAACTAGGTCAAAAACTGGCTTACCGTTGACTTTTGGTCAACGGGTCAACTCTGGTCAACTCTAGGTCAACTCTAGGTCAATCCTAGGTCAATGATGACTAACAGTTGACTTTTGGTCAACTGTCCAAGTTTAATGAAATTTGGGACTAAATTGGGTAAAGTGTTGACCCATAGTTGACTTTTAGTCTAAAAAGTCAACCGTGGTCAACCGGGGTCAAGACTAGGTTTAGACGGCTAATTCTACTCATTACCAACCTCTACAACCCATATCCAAGTCCATCTTGGACTTGGAAACTCAAATCTTGGCCATGGGCCAATTCTCTATTTTACCCTTAAAAAGGGTAAAATTCTACCTTCGGCGATTATCTAGTTAGCCTACCTACGCTTGATATTTTGACCCGATCTCCCTAGGGTAGTATGATACTAACCTATACATACATTACCTACCAAAATACCTAGGTAACGTGGACATCCAGTCCATGATACGGCCCGTTGCAAATATCTTGAATATTTTAAGATACGCACTGATACGGCGCGATACCGGCGCCCTACGACTCCGATTTTAACTCGAAAGCCTACCCGCAAAATCTAATTCACGTATCCTAGGCCTACGTCAAGTTTCGTCGCGATCCGATACTCGGAACTCGATTTCGCCCTCTAACTCGACTTCCTCCTTTTTCCATTCTACTTCCCTTCTATCTCTTATTCTAATTTTCTTCTTAACTCCTCCTCTAACTTCTTCTAATTCCTTCTTCCTATTCTTTCTTCCCTTTCTAATTCCTAATCTCTTTTCTCTCCTTCTTTCCTAATCTATTTCTCTTCCTAACCTCATCTAATTCCTACTCTTATTCCCTTCCTCACTTCTTCCCATTTCTCTCAACTTCTAACTTCTTCTAATCTTCCTCTAATTCTTTCTCTCTAATTCTCTACCTCTAACTCTTCTTTCTAACTAACTTAACATCTATCCATATACATATATATATATATATATATATATATATATATATATATATATATATATATATATATATATATATATATACTCATATATATCTATACTAGGGGGGTTTAAGGGGTTAAATGGCAAGAAGGGGGGGTTTACCACAGCAGGTGCTGTGGCTCCTGCTGCTGCACATGCTGCTGCTGCAAGCAGCTGCTGTTGCTGCCCCTTATTCTCTTCATCTCCTCTTCCTCCTACTTCTCTCATTCCTAATATATATATATATATATATATATATATATATATATATATATATATATATATATATATATATATATACACATACATATATATATATACACATACATATATATATATATATATATATATATATATATATATATATATATATCAATACACTCACTCACAACTCTCCACATATATATAACCATACACACAAGTATATCTACTTATATATACATACACACACACATCTCTACATATATGTATATATACACCCACACACACACACACACACACACACACACACACACACACACACATATATATATATATATATATATATATATATATATATATATATATATAGACACACACTCAAACACTCACACACTCACACAAGCACACTCACACTCTCACACCACTCTCATGACACAAACACCACCACTACCATTTCTCTACACACACACACAAATTCATATATACATATATATATATATATATATATATATATATATATATATATATATATATATATATACCACTTAATATATAAACCCCCAAATATTTCTTAACCTAGATTATTAGGAAACCTACAATTTTCTATGGGCAAAGTGTAGAGAATTTACTTCTCAACATTTATTGTGAAGAACTTAAATGCAAAAGAGCAATAAATGGAGAATCATGGACATACCTAGGTTAGGTTTTCTTGAAGGAAAGAAAAGAGCTTGGGAAGAAGAAGAAGTTTAGAGAGAGAGAGTTTGACTTGTGAAGAAGAAAGGGGGGTTCCTAGTCTTGGCCGGCCCAAGGGGGGGGGAATGGGTTTGGTTTTTGGGGATCCAATAAGCCCCCTATCCATTAGACTTAGGTTTGGTTCAAATTGAGTTCGGTTTGGTTCGGTTTAATTCTAAATACAAATTAAGCCTCTAAAATGACTAATTAAGTCATGAAAATAGGGTTTATGGTTTCTAGCCTAATTAGGATGGCATGTGGGCCAAGTCCAGCTAGTATGTGGGTCCCACTAGGGTCCAGGCTACCCGGGTCTCCAAATTAAGTCCGAATTGGGTAAAATTCAAATCGACTCAAATAAATTCCTAAAAATCATATAAAATCAAATAAAATTCCTAAAAATTATAACACTTGAAAATGACAAAAATACCCCTAATTCGAAAACTGGGGGTGACAAGATGCATAAGCAATCACTTTTCCATGTTGTTGAAGAACGCAACCCAATCCTTTACCTGGGGCGTCACTGTAGATTGAGAAACCACTAGTTCCTGCGGGTAGCGCAAGGATTGGTGCAGTGGTAAGTCTCTTCTTCAGCTCCTCGAATGATGCCTGGCAATCTTCCGTCCAGATGAACTCTTCATTCTTCCGAGTGATCTTCTGTCCTCGGCTCAGCAATTCTGGCAAAACCCTTCACGAACTTCCGGTAGTAGCCAGCCAAGCCCAAGAATCTCCTGATTTCAGCAACTGAGCTTGGGGTAGACCACTTCTCACAGCGGCTATCTTCTTCGGATCCACTGAAATTCCTTCTCCTGTGACAACATGGCCAAAAAAATCCATTTTGTCTAGAAAGAATTCACACTTGGAAGGCTTACTAAACAGCTTCTCCTTCCTCAAAGTTTCCAGAACTTTCCTGAGGTGCTCTTCGTGCTCCTCTTCCGTCTTTGAATAGATCAGAATATCATCGATGAAGACAACAACAATTTGATATAGATATTCATGGAAAACCTTGTTCATAAGTTTTATGAACACCGCAGGAGCATTCGTTAGTCCAAACGACATGACCAAGAATTTAAACTGCCCATACTTGGTGTTGAATGCTGTCTTGGGAATATCTTCCTTCCTGACCCTGATCTGGTGGTAGCCAGATCTAAGATCATTCCTCGAAAACACCTTGGCTACGCTCCATTGATCAAATAGGTCATCGATCCGGGGCAGAGGGTACTTGTTCTTGATTGTTCAGCGTCCGGTAGTAGATGCACATCCGTACTGTTCCGTCCTTCTTGTGCACTAACAAGACTGACGCTCCCTAGGATGAAGTTCCATCTTGGGTAACTCCTAGAACTTTATTGATCCGGTCCTTCATCTCCTTGGCCTCCTTCACGTTGACTCTGTAGCATCCCTTAAAAATAGGGGAGAGCCGGGAACTAGGTCAATAGTGAACTCTATGTCTAGGTCTGGGATAATCCGGAAAAACTATCAGGGAAAACATCTACCATAAAGGTGTAACTAAGAATTTTATTCATGAAAGAGAATTACAGCAAGACTCTCATGATTATTCTAAGGACATCCTGTTACAACTTCTTATAACAATAGAAAATGCTATTCAGCAGTCCTAGGTACTAATCTTCATGGTTCTGGCTCTTGCATGAGCAGTCTCCAACTGCTTCATCTTCCTATATGATCCTCGAGTCTGCATCATGCCCTCCTGCAATGGGTGTAGGAGGCAAGGTCTGCTCGATAGAAAGAGAGTCCCTAGGTTGCGGCGTGGCAGGTGTTGCTGGGATAGGTGCTCTGGTATAGTGGGGAGATAAGAGGCAGTTCTTTACCCGATGTTCAGCGGATCCACATGCCAAACATTGTCCCAATCTCTTGCGGCAACTAACGGTCTGATGACCAGGCCTCTTGTAGTATTCACAAGCCAATAGCCTCTTACGACAAGACTGCCATAAAGTAGAGTACTTGATGGGACCCAAATATCTTCTAGATTCAGGGGTATACCTCCTAGGGTGAGGTTCCGCTCTAACTTGGTTGAAGACAGCTAAGGCTACATCATTGACGTTCTTCATGACTTCTTTCGTGATATCCATCTGTTCCTGCTGGACTTCAGCTTGAGCCTTCTGGGACTCCAGAATTTCTTGAAGTAGGGCAACCATTTGGGAGGTGTTCGCTGGCACTGGTGGAGCATCAGGAATGGGTACTTCCTCAAGGAAATGCAGCTCAGTTTGAGAAGAGGTAGGATCCGCCGGTGTAGTAAAAACTTCACTGGATGCATTATGGGGACGGTCAATCATCTGCGAGGGAATAAACCCTGGACTTGGTTGAGAAGGTGGGATATGATCCGGAGATGACACCTCATCGCCGGCAGGATTTGTCTTGTCAATGGCCATTCTCTGGAAGGTTTAGGGTGCAAACATAAGCAAGGTATCCTACCAGTCTATAATCAAACAAAAATATTTATTTATATATAATTCGGACCTATGTTGTGACAAATCAATGTTCTACTGTTCTAATTGTTTCTGGGTATATTTTTCCTAAGTTGTTGTTTTTGGACCTGCATGGGCCACCACTAAAAACATGTCACGACCCGATCCCAAATAATTGGGTCGAACCGGATCATGCCCAGCTTGCACCGTTGTTGAGACGGCGGCAGTAAGCTGTTCCATTAGCAGGTAATCCACAACAACATCTAAATTTATCACAACTCAAAATTCGGAAAATAAAATTTTATTAAACTTAAAATAAGTACAACTGGAATGTGAAAGAACTGAATTAAAAGCTGAAGTCAAATTACAAAATTCTAAACAACAAATCTAGAAACAGAAAATCTAGCTAAGTGTTCGGCTCGTCGGCCTCAAGTCCTGCGTCCTCCAACAGGGTACAGAACCGGGTCAAAATTAGCTGTTGTATAGTATAACAGCTCAGCATCCTCAATGTTCCCTAAAAATGTTATCTCCAGTCAGGAGGGAGCAAAGTACAATTCATGCTAATTTAAAACAGTTAAAGTAAATAATAGAATCATGCAGTTTTAAACAGTTTAAAGATGGACAGTTTTCAACAGTAAAACAGTGTGATTTGAACAGGCAATGATTTATGACCGGCTTGGGATGTACAGTTGTATCCTATTGATACGATTCGGCTTATCCCCGTGTGTATGAGGGGTAAGCTAAACTGGCCTAAGTTACAGTTGGATGTGGTCATAAACATTGCTCTATTCCCCCAGTCCCCAATCAGTTATAGTAGTTGCAGTCAGTACTCTCAGGGAGAGTTTCGTGTTTGCATCGTGGTTAAAACTTGCAGTAAAAAGATTATTAAAATAACTGTAAAACTAACACAAACTATACTTGCCTCAAAAATGAACTTGACTGGAGAGGATGAAGACTTCAAGACAGGAATTCAGAATCGTCATCGAATTCCTACATTCGAGAAAATTAACTCAGATTCCAGGTTTACCAATCTAGCTACGCTAGTTGAAATATCTATTTGTGTCCTAATCTATTTTTAATTCTTTATTTAACAAAACACAAACAAGATTACGATTATCGGTGCGTTTGAATTTAATACGAGGGAAAAGATGGTTTTAACTTTGTATTTGGAAAATTCGTCGATACCAGATTAATTGATTAAAACTTTGTATTTTCATAATTTATAAATATAAAACTAATTTCTTATTTAGTGAGAAATACATGATCTTTAATTAATATTAAAACTGATAGATTTTAGGTGGGAAAATCTTAATTAATTTTGTACGAAAATACTTATTAAACTTATTCGTTTAATACAAAGAAACTCGCAAAATCAGCAACAAACAAAATCTATACTACCAAATACAGTTACAGACCAACAACCAGCTGGGCTTATGCTCATTACAATTTATTTACATAAATTGAAATAAGACAAAAACTGCCGTTAGTCCTAAACTTTAAATAAATAAAATAAAAATAAAGTAATCATGACTAGTCTCAGATATGGTCCAATCCTCAACTAGGCTAATGCCTCAACGTCCGGGCGAAGCCGGTTTCGTTTGCACTTAGCCGGGGGCCATTGACCGATACGGTCGTCGCCCAAAACCAAATATTAAATAAAATTCCGAAATCCATTTTAAATTCATTTTTAAAATATTCTATAATTTACGGAAAAATTCGGCAGCATCTCCTCTGTTTTTGGTCAACCCAAAAACTGGGAATTGCGCCGATAATTTTCCTGCAAATCCCAAACCAGGGAATCTCCAAAACATATATACAGAATAAACACAACAAATCCACAGATAAATTCGGAACGACCCGAAATAATTTCGGAAGTCCGATTCCAACCCAAAACATCACAAAACGTTACCGGAAAAATCTGGGGAGCCAAAATATACCAAAAACCAATTCCCGAAATATCCGAAAATCCTAAAATAATCCACAGGACCTTTTCGAAGGTTCCGGAAAATACGACGTCGCTAAAACCGAATTCCCAAGGGGAATCGGGGACCATTTCTCATCACAGACTGTATAGAAAAAGGGCGGGACAGGAGTTATACCTCAGGTTGCTCGGCTAGAGCTCTCAGATGATAAATAATAGAAAGAAAAGATCCGAACAGCAGGTCGGGAAGATCAGGAACATCAATGCAAACCCGGGACAGCGTCCGGAGTTGGAACTTCGCTCCTGGCCGGGAACAAAAAGTCACAGAACGCGGATCGGGGTCGGGACAGCAGTAGACAGCGGCAACGCTGTCATGGAACCACTGAGACAGCGGATCGGGGCGCTGTGCTCGGCCGGGGACGAAGGGGGGTCGCGGCCAGGGGAGTCGGGCTGACCAGAGGGGCGCGCGGAGAGCCGAGCCGGCGGGGTCGGGCTCGCGGGCGCACGGGGAGCTCGGGCAAGGGCTTCGACGCTGGCGTGAAGGGGGAAGGGGAGAGGAAGAGGGGATGGGTTAGAAGTGGAGAGAAGTAAATAGAGTTTATATGCTCTCCTCTGGTGGTGTGGGAGAAAGGTGCTCTGTGGGGAAAGAGTTTGAGAAAGGGGTTATAAGGAGGTGGGGGTAGTTGTTGGAGAAGAAAGAGTGAAAGGAGTGGGAGTGTTATGTGGCTGTGAGGAGAACGTGGGTGAGGGGGTTTGAACGTGTGTGAGGAAGAGTAGGGAGAGTAGGAATAGGGGTGAGTGAGAACGGGTATATGCAGGTCCAAATTTGGACCAGCTCAAGGAATTATATATATATATATATATATATATATATATTAATAACCAAAACAGAATTAGAAAGGAATTGGGTCTGGGTTCGGACTCGGGTCTGGATTTGAATCCAAAAATCCAAGTTAATTAATTTTGAAATAATTTTATCACTCTAAAATCATAATAATTATAATAATAATAATAGAATACTAATAATAATTTAATTCACAAGAAATGGGTTTCACACTGAAAATTGGAGTCAGCTCTTGGGCCTTGGCTCTTGCTGGAAATTGGAGTCAGCTCTTGTCTGGACATTGATTTTCATGTATTGATCAGATGTAGTCTTTCTATTTTCATGTATGTGGATTGTATAATATATTGAGTGAATGAAATGGATCATATTGCATAATATATTTGTATTTCTTGATTTTCATTGTTTGTAACATCATATTGATCAGATGTAGTCCTAAAGAGTACCCTTTGGTCTTCCTAAAGAGTCTTTCCAAACTAATTAAGAAATGTTAAAATACGTGCAAGTCACGTGCACATATGCTAGTAGGGGTGAGCATCGGTTCGATTTGGTTCAAACCGAACCGAATATGTGAAAACCGAAATAACCGTAAATCGTATTTCTCAAAACCGAAAACCGAACCGTTTTTATAAAAACCGAACAAAACCGAACCGAATTAATTCGGTTCGATTTTCGGTCGGTTCGGTTTTCATGGACCAATGTGCATGGCCTTCAAGTTTTTAGCAAAATGAGCATATTTAAATAATTTTTTTAAAAATATATGACATTATTGTATTTATGAATTGTTATATTACATAGAGTGAAAGATATTAGTATATATAGATTGAGGGTAGATAGAGAGAGTGCTCAAAGAAGCACCGACATAGAATAGGAGAAGAGAGTGCGCTCAGTTAGGGGTTAATAAATATTAGTATATGGATATTGTGGGTAGTTTGATAAATTACTAAATCTAAATCGGTTTTCGGTTCGGTTCGATTTTTCGGATTAAGAACCGAAAACCGAACCGTTATTTCAAATTTTCAAAATTTTAAACCGTAAACCGAACCGATAACTGAAAAACCGAACCGTTTGTCATATTTCGGTTCGGTTCGGTTTTCGGTTTTCAACCGTTATATGCTCACCCCTATATGATAGTGTATATATATATATATATATATATATATATATATATATATATATATATATATATATATAAACCAAAGATGTTACAACTTATAAATGTTGTATGTATTTATGTTTAAATATTTTTATATTAATCTAATATTATATGGCTCATTCTATAATTTGAAAATGTCTAGAATTATAATTTCTTTGAACCCATGGTTTAATATTTATTATTATTACTAGTTACCTTCACGTTAAAACAAAGGAATAAATCTACATTATAATTAAAATATAAAAATTAAAATTATATTAGAATATTTTTAATGTAATTTGAATATAATTTACTTATGATTTATAATAAATATATTTATAAATTTGTAGATATGTGTTTAGTTATTTAGTTAGTATAAATATAATTTAAATTCCAAAATATTTTAGTATTTGTACATATTCATGTAGTTAAGAGGATTTTAGATTTTAACTTTAATTAAAAGTACAGGAGAAAATAACTACGTAACCGTTACGGGAATTATTTTAAAAAAAAAAATGGTTGATGAAATACACACGACTTAGACGGCTAAATCTTGAACCGTTTTGAAGTTCCTTATATTAGTAGAAATTTTAACTCAGGGTTTAAATGCTTTGCTGATTAACATGTGCTTTTGCTGTGGCCTTGGGAGACCAGACCAGTTTGTAGGGCTGCAAATGAGCCAAGCCGTTCGTGAGCTGCTCGAAGCTTGGCTCGATAAAAGCTCATTTGAGTTCGGTTCGTTTAGTAAACAAGCTGAGCTCAAGCTTTATTTTTGAGCTCGTTTAATAAACGAGCCAAGCTCAAGTTTAGAAGTACTCGGTACTATTGAGCTTGCGAGCTGGCTCGTTTATGAGCTTGCGAGCCGATTCGTTTAGAAGCTCGTTAGGAGTTTATTTAGAAGCTCGTTTGTTCTTTGTTGAATTATATATATATATATATATATATATATATATATATATATATATATATATGTGTGTGTGTGTGTGTGTGTGTGTGTGTGTGTGTGTGTGTGTGTGTGTGTGCGCGTATTATATATTTATGTCCGCGCGTATTATATATTTATGTCCTTAATAAGTGATATTACGAAACTTTTTTAATTAATATTTTATAAATAAATTATTAATATTTCAGATAATTGAATTCAAACCTAACTAGATTGAAATCAAGCTTAATGAGCTTGAATTAACGTTGAGTGACAAGCTTGATTTCAAGCTTATCGAGCTTGTTTATCAAGCTCGAATCAAGCTTCCTTATCAAGCCAAGCTCAAGCTTCAAAATAAATAATTTATCAAGCTCGAGCTCGAACTTTAATAATTCTAATCAAGCCAAGCTCAAGCTTACAAAAGCTTGGCTCGGCTCGGCTCGTTTGCAGCCCTACCAGTTTGCCATTAGAAACTCAGGGTGTGATTCGGGCTGAACCGGACCGGCCCACATCCATTCAAACCCGGCCCAACCGGACTTGGTCCGGGCCCAGCCCGACCGGTTCAACTAGCGGGCCGGGTCTGGCCCGGCCCGGTTTAAATGCAGCAGACCCAGCCCGGCCCAGTGACCCGGTCTGGGTAGGGTTGGGCCGTTCCGGGCCGGGTCGTGGGCGGGCCGGGTTCGGGCCGGTCCGGTTTAAGTTGGTTTTTTCACTTTTTTTCTTCTTTTTTTTGGATTTTCACATTTTCTTTTAACATTTATATTCTTTTAATTTATTTTATTTTAATCTTTTTAACTTTCTTTTTTAATTAAATTTTGTTTTATTTTATCCTATTTTTCTTTTTTAATTAATTTATTTTATTTTAATCTTTTTAACTTTCTTTTAACATTTTTGTTTTATTAAAAAGAAATTTGCAAAATCCGGTTTTGCCGGCCGGACCGGGCCGGGCTTGGGCTCGGACCGGCCTGACCGGGCCGGGCTGAACCGGGCCTAACGTTGCAAAAAAAAAAAAATCAAACCGGTCCGGTCCGGGCCGGGCTTGGGCTCGGACGAACCAAGTCCGGACCGGATTTACAAATGGGTGGGCTCGGGTCGGACTTGGAGCGGACTTTGGCGGGCCGGGCTTGATGCGGGCTCGGACGGGTTCAGGGCTAACCGGCCCACTCGTCGACGGGTGTTCAGAAACAGTGATCCTTTCCCCCACTTCTAGTCCATCCTGACCGTTCAAAAAAGGTCCTATCTACGGCCAAGAACCCTCAAAGAATAGCACCCGGATCGACAACCGCAACCGTCCATCCAAAAGTCCGTCCAACGTTCCACATTAAACCACTCCTTCCTCCCTCTTCCTTCCGTCCTATAAAGTGCCCCCACTCCTCAATGGTTTCCTTCACCAAAGCAAAACAACAGCAGCCAAACAAAGAGGGAAAAGAAAGCTCCGATCGATCGAAATATAATTTTGGTTTGAGTGATGTCCGGAAGAGGAAAGGGCGGGAAAGGCCTCGGCAAGGGCGGAGCGAAGCGCCACCGGAAGGTGCTCCGCGACAACATCCAAGGGATCACGAAGCCGGCGATCCGAAGGCTGGCGAGGAGGGGAGGAGTGAAGAGGATCAGCGGGCTCATCTACGAGGAGACCAGGGGCGTCCTCAAGATCTTCCTTGAGAACGTCATCCGCGACGCCGTCACCTACACGGAGCACGCCAGGAGGAAGACCGTGACGGCCATGGACGTGGTCTACGCGCTCAAGAGGCAGGGGAGGACTCTCTATGGCTTCGGTGGTTAAAATGTCTTCTTCTTTTTTTCCCTCTCCTCTTTTTGTCATGTGGTTTGTGCTCATGGGATTTATGGTACGGGTGTTATTGTGAATGAAATTAAAATTTGCACTGATCTATATTTGATATTTTGGTGAATGGGGCGTTAGAGTAAATCTCACTCTGCCTCATTATTTTTTTGTTCCTCCAATTTTGACTGTGTTGGTGAAGCGAAATAAGGTTCATTATAGAGTAAACGGATGATTTTTTCTTTTCTTCAGTATTTAGAAGTCGATCTACCTGAGCTCCTTCCTCTTCAGTATTTAGAAGCCGAGCTCGCCGGTTAGTCGGTTCTGAACCACATTTAGCTCAGTTAGCTTAGGTCAGGAGTTTCCAAGTGTTCTACGTATGATTCCAGTGAGCTTGTTTTTTTTTTTTTTAGGAGTCGGACAGGGGAGATTTGAGGCATTCAAAGAGAGCAATTGGTATGGAGTTGGTCAAGTTGTTATCACCTATATCACCTAGAGCAAGATGATAACAACTCTAGAAACCAAATTTTTTAGCAACAATTCTCCAGCCCTTTGTCTAAGCAGTTCATCAGTGCAGTTACATTTGTCCGAGTTGTTCAATCAAAGGATGTGACAAACAACATTCAAGTTCTTCCTCCGAAGTCCGAACTTGTTGATTTTGGGAACAATCGTAGAAGACAGTTGAATCTTGCTTTGAGAAAATTTAATTTTGAATAGAGACGAAACTATTAGGCCTTGTTTGGTTTGCGGAATCAACGGGTTGAGAAAGAAAATTGATTACTTTTCTATGTTTGGGTACCATAGAAATTAAGGAAAAAAAAATGATTTCCAATGGAAGAAAAATTAGGAAGAAGAGTGATTACATCCATCCAAGGAAGGAATCACTTTTTCGTATTGAAGTATTCACTTTTCTTTTCAAATTTCTTGGCATTTCCAAACACCGGAACAAAAAATTAATAAAAATTATAATTTTTCAAAGAAAAGGAAATGTCAAGGAATTGATTTTCTTTTCCTTCCATTCTGCGAACCAAACGAGGACTTGTAACAATTTCTACTGCTTTCTTTTCCATGTGTGGTTTCAGTTTACCAATTTTGGCAGCATTATTCTGCTATTACTGATTTTAATTGCTCTCAGTTTTTCATAGCAAACTAGACTTGATGTTAGGAGATTAATCTTCACAAACTTGATAGATTTTTTATGCAATTTGACAATAGTCCTCACTTTGAATTACAATTCTGCAACAAGAAAAGGTTCAGTAGCAAAGCAAATGCATGCATACATACATAGGTAAAGTGCAAAAATAAAAACTATTGAAAGATTCATATTTTTGCAAAAAAAAAAAAAATTCATAATTTAAAAAAGCTCCTCCAATTTTAATTTGGTACAATTTGTACCCGAAATAAATGACAATCTCAACGGAAAAATCAATTTACCGTCAATAAGACTTGGATTATTTAGGAAGGAAAAAAAAAATAATAATAAAATGCAAATATTAAACAAAGTGGGATATGAGTGAAACATGAAAAAGAAAATAGAAAGAATGATAAAATATATAATATTTTAAACATATATACAGGAGGATGGTAAGACTATTGCAATTTCGAATGTTCACGTGCATGAGTATTTTGGATATTTCAAGTATGAGTATTTGGACATTTCAAGTATTTTTTAAATCAAAATTTGACTTACTCTGACGTTCAAATTGTAACGAATAGTGGACGAAGGGGATAATTTGATTGAAGCACCCAAAATGCGAGGGTTTAATTGATAAAAAAAATTATTGAATCTTTTTTTTTTTATGAAAAGTATATATATATATATATATATATATATAATAAGATTAACTTACGGGACAAAGATACGGGATCACTATACATACACGTTTTTTCTTCCAAATTTTCATTCAGTAAAAATTTTAAATCTCCCCCTTTTTACAACAAAATCTATCTTTATCTAAATAAACAAATTCTATCCATCAGTTTAATTTTTAAAATAGAAATGATCTTTTTTAAACAAAGATGGATAAATTTAACCTTCTTTTTTAAAAAAAGATAGATTTGTTTGAAAAGATAATCTCTTTCAAAACAAATTTATTTTAAAATATTAGTTTTAATTTTAATATTAATTTTCTAATGTTAATTTTAGTGTTAATTCTAATGTTTATTGTTAATTTAAATGTTAATTTTAGTTTTAATTACAACTATAATTTTAGTTTTAATATTAATATTAAAAATTAAAAATTAAAAATTAAAATTAATACTAAGATTAACATTAAACTTAACATTAAAATTAAAATTAATATAATATTAATATTAATATTAATATTAATCATAGTTCAAATCCTTGTCAGCTAAATGATATATCCTTAACACATGCAATGATGCAAGCGGAAGAAATTAAAGTCCAGCTATATATAAAATCCCTACTACTCATCAACTCAGAACAAAGGAGAGACCAAAATGGAGACACTTATAGTTATTTATATATAACACCAATGATACGATACGATACGATACAATAAGATAATGGAATCGAAAGAAGACAAAATCCTCTGCAAATTTTTTCTATTTCTCCAAAATGAAATGAAAGAAAGACTCAAGCAGTGAGTTGGGCCTGAATCGCAAGCTTGGCCGAATAGCAGCGCTCTGCTGATTTGCCAGGTTGGTCCCAGAGATGTGGCAGCGCCTCTCTCATGTTGTGAATGCTTTCCAATGCATAGTCTGCCCCTTGCACTCTCTGTGACTTTCCTATCTGCACAACCATCAAACACAAACAAACAAACAAACAATCAATAAATCTAAGCTACAAATTATTGTAATATTTCTACGGGAAAGAAACCCCATTCATTATTATACATCGCTGCTTCTTGTCTTTTTATTGACTTGTGACTCATAATCCAATATAGCGTACGTACTAAGGAAGACAAGATGGAGGACCAGACTTGGATGAATACATTTTGACCTACTCTTGGGGCAGTGAAACCGAGTCAATTTTCTACTAGAAATAAGACCCATACTTCCAATGAAAGACGCTTACCAGCACAGTTTGTAGACCAACATTTTTACCAGCCTGGATGTTGCGAACGCTGTCTTCGAAGAAGATCTACAGGAGAAAAAAAATGCAAAGTCACGAGGAATTAATCAGTGTCATTGTCTTACCATTACAGTGTCCATAAACTTAGTTTTTGTCATGATAATAGAAATTATAGAATCCTACTGTTCTCTGGGGGTCAATGTTGGCGATTTTGAGAGCATGCTCTATTGCAAATTCTGATGGTTTGCATATGATTGGAGTCTTGGGCAGTTCCACACCAGGAGTCGGCCGATACGAGTGCTCAATGATGTCAAAGACATTGGCTGTGTCGAGAGTCGATTCAGCTTCTGCAGGTTGATTCAGGGTCTCGAAGCAGATGATTCCTTCAAAGCAATCTTCCAATCCGAGCCTGCGGAGTGCTTCGGTAGCATGGGTCTTATCAGCATTTGTGAATATCTGAAGCACAAAACCAGAGGCTATTAGGGAAAAACCATAACAGAGGGAGCCATGTGCTCATTCTTGTTCAATGTACAACAAGTTTGATTAATTACCACTTTGCGAATAGGCACGCTGAGCAGAATATGTCGAAGAACTGGATCCGGCTTTAGTCTCTCATAAGGCAATCTTCCATGCACAAAACTGTTACGAGACCAAAATTCAAAATAAAAGTCAGAAACCTGAAAACTATTCAATTGATAAGATGGAACATAGGCAGAGAGAGAGAATAGAACCTGTGGTATTCATCATAGTTAAATGAGTATCCTATAGCCTGCATAATGGAGAATGATAAAACAAGATAAGAAACAGAAACAATCAAAACAAATGTTCAGAATCAAGACGACGACTACTACTACTACTACACACCCTTAGTCCAGCCATGGTTGTCCCATAGTTCTTGTAGAGTAAATTGCACAAGTCAGATATCTTGCTCCTATCAATTCCAAGCTTCTCAACCATGTATTCTGAAGACAAAAGCCATGAATAAGTTCAGACTCATCAACAAGAATGATACAGTTATCGAATATTGAATATGCATACCTCCAATATTCTTAAGGACCTCACTTGCTAGGCCAGTACTCAAAGGGTATAGTGTATCATCAAGATCTAAGTACAACAAACACATTGCAAGGAAAAAAAAATAATTCAGCCCGCCAATCATCGAAAAGTTTTGAAGTAATTGGGTTCAGGGAAGAGTGCATACCAAAAAGAAGGCAATCAATTTTGGACCTCTGATCCTGTCTATATACTTCGTCGAATGCTAATGCCATTTTGTTTTTTTTATCTATCAGAGGTCTAAATGAAGTCATCAAAAGTTAATATACGTTACATTCGGATCATTCACCTTTTTTAGTCGATAAGAACTTTACTACTCCTTAAACATTGAAGTAGACTTACAAGAATTGGAGATGGGTTAGAGCTGGAATGCTCAATGAAGAAGAAAGGTTTGTGTAACCCTCTCTCTCTCTCTCTATAGTAAGTAAGGAATAGAGCAAATGGAAGGAAGGGGAGGAAGAAAGCAAGGGGGGGAGTTGGGTTTAAATAGGGAAACCGTTGGCTATTGGAGCCAATGAGAGGACCAAAGAACATCACGTGCATGGCACGCGTGTGCACAGGAAAGCTTTTGGCCAAAGAGGTTGCATAACTTGGGTCCTCACTGTTTGTGGTTTAGGCAGATACCTCTGCATGATTCTTGGTCGTCCGATCGTCATCGGAAGATGAGGATCAATGTTGTACATTAATTATCTTTTATTTATGAGTGAATTAGGAAGAGGTCTCTCCTAATTAAAAAAAGAAATCAACCTAAATGTATTAGTCGTTTTCTTTGAAGAGAGGGGATCATCTTTTACTACACTGCTAATTATGCCAAGGACTCACAGTTGTCAGAATTTTAAAAAAATATATTCTGCTATAGACTTATTTCCATCTCTACAGCAGCACATCGAGGAAGAATGAAAAGGAACCATAATCCTACGCCTAGAACTTCTAAATTGTTGTTTATAAATATAAGACACACAAAAATATTTATATTTAGTTGAATTAGTATATGGTATAAGAAGGTTAAAGATTTGACAGTTACGATATAACACCATATGATTTTTAATTTATCTTCCTCTTTTCTTTCTTTATCATGGGGCCGCTTTCATAGTTTCTTATAAAATAATAAAATGGACAAGATAGACATAAAAAATAACCGAGGGAGGGAAACTAATTTATACACGCTCACATACACAGAAGACAATATCAAAGTTCCAAAACAAGTAACATTACTGATTGATCTATTAAAGAGTACAATATCTTCCAATGCTAATAAATTAACACCATTATTGAAATGAATTTTTTCCCCAAACCCACACTCAATAAACTCTCTGGATCCCTCCTGACATCAAATACCTAACATTATCATTTTATTGATGAAGCAATCATCGGAAGTAGAAATCTTCAATGATCCAATAATTGTTTTAAATAATCATGGTTGTCCCCTTCGATGGAGTTATTAGAAGGAGTTGTAAATATAACAACGAGAGAAATAGAAGGGTTTACTTTTCGTTGTTTGGAAAAATACCTATGCTACATCTTAGCATAGGCCACCATCAAAGATGCCTCGCAAGAACTAAACATCTTTTCTCTGTTTTGTAGGAGTCCACATCAAACTGGAAAAAAAAAATGTCACATAAAAGTAAAAAAGATCATCTGGTCTATTTTTAGGTGTTGGTTTATTTTAACAAGAAGTTCGATCCAAATTTATGCATTAATCAAGTGAAAATATCAAAAAGATTTAATGATGGAATCTGCGGAAGATGGAGTTAAAAATCTTCATTCTAAAGAGAAGGTACGAATAAAGAAAAGGATACCAAAATAATTCGTGATGCTAATACATGCGAAAAGAGGTTCAGTCGAACAGTGTTTCTCAATTAGGCTGATCATAACTATTTCTACAAAGAAGCTGACCCCTCCAATAATACTAGTAACACTGCTTTAAAACATCCGAAATCATCCTTTTAAGTATAGATAGCTTCCATCTGTTGTACACATTTCCTCATGGTGATTAATCTTTTGTAAAATACTATTGATTAACTAATTTTAAAACATTTTTATAAAATTAATTACATAATGTGGTTCCAAGCCCCTAATATGCTTCGTAAGCTCTTCCTTGAAGACATTCCGAAACCAATACCTTTTCTCTTGTGTCTTAGTTTTTTATTTAAATCTCCAAACTATGCAAGGTGGACAAGAGTACCATAGTATCTTAAACTAGAGTTATATATAGATGAAGAAACAAGGATTATGTAGAACTGCCAAGGAGCTCTAGCCCAAGTGGTTAAGAGAAAGGCATATATATCCACCGGCGGTTGAGGGTCCGAGCCACGGGGATGACACTTTAATTCCTTGTAGGGAAATTAAGTGTGATGGAGGTGGGTGCAGTGCAGTGCTAGTGCGGAGCTGGTGCGGTACGACTTCGGCTGCGTGGTGCCTTCGGACCGGATGGTGCCTTCGGGCATGTGTGGTGCCTTCGGGCTGCGATGATGTCTTCGGACAATGATGTAGCCTTCAGGCAGGAATTGACCTTCGGACTGGATTGGTTGTAAGCCTTCGTGTTGAGTTTGCAGTCTCTCGAAGAGGCCTTAATAATATTTACCTTCTCCGGACAAAAAAAAAGATTATGAAAAGGAAATTAATTAGATGAACACAATAATTGTGTTTTAATTCTTCTGTGGTCAAAGAGTAATATGCTTTAGATCTTCCGTTATTTATTACATCATCACTTGCATATGCTAACATACACAGTTTGTCACGGCAAGCAAATATCCCTGAACGACTTCTTCTTTCTAAAACCTTTTCAAAACTTATGAATGAAAAAAGTGAAGAGTGTAAAGATATCTACCTGTCCAAATTTAGAAGAGTGGGGCTCACATTTAATCATGCGATGTTATACATATAATACATAGCCAAAGTTTGTGAGCCTATCCATATTTATTCAAGTTTTTAGGTGAGGGCAAAGGAAGTCGGATCAACTAAAACTCTTCTTTCTTCCCCTATGTTTTTGTTCATACACGCAAGATAATAAGTCCAATGACAAATGAGCCCTTAGCATAAGAGATGTGTCACAATTATCTTTCGACATCTTCCAAGGACATTCAGGTCTCCAGGAGAGGGCTTGAATTTTATGTAGGATCAACCTTATTGATTGACTCCCAATAATTGAGCTCCCACCATGATGACATCTGGTCAAGTGATTAGTGGCAGGCCAGGTGACACAGCTGGTGTTATCAATCAATAGCTCCCAGATGGCATGGGTACACGTTGGCAAGAACGAATTCAATCGTCTGCCACGAGTCGGACACGTGAGCGTGTAGTCTTTTTTGTATTGAGTTCTTATTCTACATTAATGTCACATAGCTCGTAATGGACAAATCATCGGTCCATGAAAATTTAGTTCTATGACCCAGTTTTGTCAAGAATGTTTTTTTAGAGAACAGTTTCTCAAAAATGTTTTACTATTGTTGGTAAAAGCTATCCTCATACATCCTCGGTGGAGTTTTGACCAAATATTTATCACACTGTCCTACCAACAATCAATTTTAAGCTCAAATGGCACTGTACAACAAACAAGTAGCAGTCAAGCTATAACAACCATCGGACCCTTGAAGTTTCTGGACGAAACTTGTGTGGTTGACAGATGGGGGGTGATTAGATTGCTCATGAGAGAATTGCATGTGTTCTGATAATTAAGAACTTGCTTATATCCATTCAACCAAGATCCCAAAAACTCAGAAGAATTGATATCTCGATGTGAAATTGTGGTTAGTGTTGGAAATTGATCCGAGATCATCTATGCTGTGAATGGTCGACAATGTTCAATTTGGTTTCTTGGCAGGCGTTCATTCATGTCATGTGAAGATCAGTTGGACTACACTAGCTATAAAGTCTTTTGTTCTTTTTTTTTTCCAAAGAAATGTGTAATATTACAAACAGAATAGTTGACAGTTGGTGACACGCTCATTTTGTGTTTGCTTGTTTCTACTTTAGATTTTGTGGGAGGCCAAGTAGTGGCTTTGTTACAAAACTCAAATCATCACATGATAGGTGTAGAAAATAATAGTTGGTGTAATTTTATTGATGGACTACTTCACTACTTATAGGGAGTCTAGCTCCTCTACATACTACAAATTCCGATGTGGGACTAAAAGTCCCTTATTGATTCTCAACACTCTCCCTCAAGATGGACGATAGATATTGATCATCCCCATCTTGTTACATAGCTTCGACAGACTTAATGAACTAAGACCCTTAGTCAGACAGTCTGCCACTTGTTCTTCTGAGCGGACATGGCCAATCTTCAGTATCCCTTGCTCCAGCTTCTCCTTGATAAAGAATCGATCGATTTCGATGTGCTTCGTTCTGTCGTGCTGAACCGGATTATTCGCTATACTTATTGCGGCTTGACTATCGCTCAGAAGATGCAACGGTGTCCCCTTATCCAACTTCAACTCTGTCAGCAGTGCTTTCACCCATAGTAGTTCTGACACCCCTAGAGTCATTGCTCTGTATTCTGCTTCAGCTGTCGACCGTGCTACCACTGACTGTTTCTTGCTTCTCCATGAAACCAGGTTTCCTCCTACAAAAACACAGTACCCCGTGGTAGACCTTCTGTCGTCTATGCAGCTTGCCCAGTCTGCATCACAGTATCCCTCAATATCTGTGCATCCATTCTTCTTGAACCACAGTCCTTTTCCCGGCGTCCCTTTCAGATATCTTAGGATCTGAAATACTGCATCCATATGACCCGTTCTTGGATCATGCATATAGCGGCTTACAATGCTTACTGCAAATGAGATATCAGGACGAGTATGTCCTAGATAAATCAGTCTGCCTACTAGCCTTTGATACCTTTCGCGATCAACAGGCTCTCCTGCTTCTGCTCCCATCTTGCACTTCTGGTCAATTGGAGTGACTGCTGCTCGGCATCCCAGCATCCCTGTCTCCTTCAACAGATCTAGTACATATTTTCTTTGTGAGAGAACAATTCCTTGTTCACCATCACACACCTCGATACCTAAAAAGTATCTCATCTGTCCTAAGTCCTTCACCTCAAACTCCTTAGCGAGTTTCGACTTCAGCTTAGTGATCTCATCAGCATCATCACCTGTGATCACTATATCATCCACATATACAGCAAGTATAGTTATGTGGCCTCTTGCATGCTGGAGGAAGACCGTGTGATCTGCATTTGTCTGATGGTACCCCATGCCAGTGACAGCCTTTCTGAATCTGTCAAACCAGGCTCGAGGAGATTGCTTCAGCCCGTACAGCGACTTCTTCAGTTTGCACACTTTTCCATGTGACGTTCCTTCACCTGAATCTGACACAGAGTAGCACCCCGGAGGAGTCTCCATGTATACTTCTTCTTGTAGGTCTCCATGAAGAAATGCGTTCTTTACGTCTAACTGGTGTAGCTTCCACCCATAGTTTGCTGCAATGGAGACCAGCGTTCTTACGGTACTCATCTTCGCTACTGGGGCAAAAGTCTCATCATAGTCGATACCATATGTCTGGGTATAGCCTTTTGCAACCAGTCTCGCCTTGTATCGTTCAACTTTTCCTTCTGGTGTCTCCTTCACTGTGTAAACCCATTTGCATCCCACAGCTTTCTTCCTTTCAGGTAATGGCACCAGCTCCCATATCTTATTTTTCTCTAGTGCCCCAAGTTCTTCCATCATTGCAGCTTTCCATCTTGGGTCCTTCTTTGCTTCCTGCCAATTCTTAGGTAAAGAAGTGGAGTCTAACGAAGTGAGGAAGGCTTGATAAGTCGGAGAGATATTAGAATAAGACAAGTAGTTGGCGATATCGTGTTCATAATCTTGATAACGAATAGGAGCCTTTCCCGCATTAATGCGAGAAGACCTCCTTAAGGGAGCAATGGGAGGTGGGGAAAGCATACCATCCGAGTCGGAGAGACCCGCTTCCGAATCCGAGTGATCCGGTACGGGAGTAACATCTTCAGGAGTTGGGGCAGGAGTAGACGAGGGACTTGGCACATTTGGCACAGGGCACGGCACAGTACTGGACCTCTGCTGTCGTCTTCTGTACACTTGGAGCTCTTTTTCCCTTGTCTGCTTCTCCCCCTGCGTAATATATGTATCGTCTTCTTCATCCTCCGTATCGGTATTACTGATGCTTTCTCCTCTTTCCTTCCAATTTGCAACAACAGGACAAGGTACCGATCCGACGATCACGCTTGGACGTATTATCTCCCCCTCACGGCTAACACCCGCTGTGTTAGGTGTGTTTCCAAACGCGGAGCCCTCATCTGAACCATAATATGGTTCCACCTCTCTGAATGTAACGTCCATGCTTACAAACAGCTTCCGTTCCACCGGGATCCAGCATACATACCCCTTCTGTGTCCCGGTGTACCCAACAAAGACACACTTAACTGCTCTAGGATCCAGCTTACCAACTCCAGGTCTGTTATCATGGACAAAGCATACACACCCAAATACTTTCGGAGGAACGGTGTATGCAGTTGTCCCCGTGAGCATTTCCAACGGCGTCTTCCAGTCCAGCAATTGAGAGGACAGCCTGTTGATGAGATAAGAGGCTGTCAAGACAGCCTGCCCCCACAAGTATTTAGGCACATTCATAGCTAGCATCATCGTCCGAGCTACTTCCAGCAGGTGCCTGTTCTTTCGTTCTGCAACACCATTTTGAGCCGGTGTATATGCACAAGAGGTTTGATACAGTATGCCATGAGAGGATAAATATGCAGCAAACCTCGTATGGGTATATTCCGTCCCATTATCCGACCGAAAACACTTAACACGAGCATTATATTGTGTCTTGACGCGTTGATGGAAGCTCTGAAATGCTTCAAAAACGTCACTTTTATTCTTCAGTAGGTAGACCCACGTTACGCGGGTAGAGCAGTCAATAAAAGTGACAAACCATCTATAACCGTTAACACCGGTTGTAGGACAAGGACCCCACACATCTGAATGAATCATATCAAAAGCAGCAGTACATCGATGTCCAGAACTCACATAGGAGCTTCTGGTATGTTTTTCCAACTCACAAGCATCACAAACTAACAACTCTTTATTCGCTTTTTGATATAAGGATGGAAACATGCGACTAATAACAGAAAAGGAAGAATGTCCTACACGCTGATGGTGTATGAGTAGCTCGGCTTCGACACTTCGACTTCGGACTTCTGGTTGTGTGTCTGCAACCAATGATGCCAGTGCTCTGTCCAGACCGTTCCTGTCCAAGTACCATAGACCCTTATGCCATGTGCCAGTGCCCAGTCGTCTCTCCGTTCCCTTCTCCTGAAAGATTACCTTAGGAATATCAAAGGAAACAGTACAGTTTAGATCAAGGATAATGGCACTAATGGATATAAGATTGACAGGAAAGAAAGGAGCATGTAAGACATTAGATAGAGTGATGGAAGGAGTGCAATCAATAGTGCCTTTACCCATAACAGGCCTGGAGGTACCATCAGCAGTCTGAATGCTTTCTGGCGGCGTTAGGTTAGAGTATTCCCGGAACTCACCTCGGGACCCCGTGACATGGCGGGATGCCCCAGAGTCCATAATCCAGACTGGCTGAGAGACAGATGCAAGAGCACGCGGAGGTATACCGTCACTGGTTTGGGAAAAGTAAGTGCAGTAATCTCCTGAGATGGGCGGCACCTCAGAATTGACTTGTCGGTCACCAGAACCAATCTTTGAGCCCCGCAGTTTCTCAAGAACTTCTCTCTCAAATGGAGTTATGTCCGCCAGTTGATTGTCCCGGCCTTCATCCGCCAGATTCGCCGTGTTGCCTCCAGAGTAAGTGCCCCTTCCACCAGTGTAGCTGCCTCGACCACTTCGTCGTCCACCCCGACCACGGCCCCGACCACGCGAGGAACTCCGTGCTGCTTTTGGGCAAAAGCGGATGTAATGTCCTGTGTCACCACAGTTGTGGCAAACGCCTCCCGCAGAAGGAGGCTGGTTGAAAGCAGCAAGAGCAGATGTGACAACTCCGACTTGCTCCCCCTGGGAGATGCCCCTGGTGGGCATCAGCTTCAACCGTGCTTCTTCTTGTGCCATGGCAGCTATGGCATCCTCTAAGGTCGGCAGCTTCGGTTGCGCAAGAAGTACATTCCTCCGTTGCTCAAATGCAGGGTTGAGTCCCTTCAAAAACTTCATCATCCGTTGCCGCGAGATATAATCCAGAAATTTCTGGAAATATTTTGCGAAGGCCGGTTCAACCTGAGCATCCTCCATTCCAAGAGGATCATAATGGTCAAGATCAGACCAGTACTTCTTCAACAAGGCGACGTACTCAGATATGGTACGATCGTCTTGGACTACCCGATCGAGTTCATCCTGCAGTTGGAAGACTCGCATTGGGTTACCTGAACCGGAGTACATATCTTTCAATGTTCTCCATATATCAGCAGCTCCCTCCATTGCTTCAACATTACCCGACACTTGATCGGTTAAAGAGGCTGTCAACCAACCAGCCACGACATTGTTGACAATCTCCCATACAGCAAACTCCTTCGAAGAGTGATCGACCGGGGCCTTGGTGTGGCCATCTACATAGCCAACCAAGCCACGTCCCTTCAGCGTCCGTATCGCCTGCCGCGACCATTTTAAGTAGTTGGTCGTGCCTTCCAGCTTCGTCTCCAGTTTGTCCAACTTTCCCATTTTATACGGTGACGGATCCACATCAGTATGGGTCACGCGTGAGGTTGCCTCCGGTAATCTCTTGGTCAGGAGATCCTCGACCAGGGCCTTCATCTCTTCTGCTGTCAACTTCCCATAGATGGAATCCATGGTTTCTGCAACTGTAATCAGTGAGGTTTTGTTGTTTCCTGAGTCGTCGTCGTTTGCTTCGTCTTCGTCTTAGTCAGCAATCTACTGTGAATCCTGATCTCAGGTAGTGTCTTCGTCAACTGTATAGTCTGACAGTTGAGATAGAGATCAGGGGGGGGAAACAACAAACTAGCTTCCTCACTGATATGTTGGAGTGTATGCGACCAACTAGAACCGCGTCATTATGACGTGTTCGGACAGCCCAAACTTAGTTGTGCCTCCTTGCATGGCGAAGTAAGCAGCACGCCGCAACAGAAATCCTAGAAGGATTCTGAGTGTACGAAAATCTAAAGGAATTTCGTAACAGAAGCAAGACGAAAATCTAAAGAGATTTCGTATGCGTAGCAGTAGGTCTTCTAAAGAGAAGATACTGAGTCTCGAAGGCAACAACAATAGAGCTTCTAAAAAGAAGGTACTGATTCTCGAAGGCAACTGCAGTAGATCTTCTAAAAAGAAGGTACTGATTTTTTTTCCTTTTTTTTCTTTTTTTTCTTTTTTTTTTTTTGGCGGCTAGGGTTAGGGTTAGGGTTTTGATGGGGCTGCTTGGGCTAGGGTTAGGGTTTCCATGTCGAGAGTGGGAGAGGGAGGTAGGGAGGGGGGGGTCGGGCGGGGGGGGGGGGGGGGGGGGGGGGGGGTTCTGGAGGGGGGGTTGGGGGGGGGGCTGCTGCTCCGGGGGGGGGGGGGGGGGGGGAGAGAGAGAGAGAGTTATAAATTTTTTTTTTTTGTGGAGAGAGAGAGAGAGAGAGTTATGGCTTTGATACCATGTAGAAAATAATAGTTGGTGTAATTTTATTGATGGACTACTTCACTACTTATAGGGAGTCTAGCTCCTCTACATACTACAAATTCCGATGTGGGACTAAAAGTCCCTTATTGATTCTCAACAATAGGCATGAAAGAAAAGAAAAACGTAAGAGTTTTGTTACTTGCTATAAAACGTAGGAGTTTTGTTACTTGCTATAACAGAGTTGTGGCCACATCGACTACTCTTGTGTGATGTGCCCGCTGCTGCTCTGTATTACTAAATAATCGGGGCATGGTGCATATAACCTCTAATGGGAAGGAAGGGAACAGTATAGATCTGTTAATTAACCTAAAAACACAGGCCAGACCACAGCAGACACTGTCTAATTGTTAGGTCATTTTCAAGCAGCAGTAGGCTGTTTTTACCTGCCCCAACAAAATGCCATAAACTAAGCACTACTTGCTGTCACTAATAATTTTGTGAAAATGACTAACCTTACGCCAGATCTACACCTGTGCTTGTCCTTGACCTGTACCACGTCTAATGCTCATTCCAACGCATAGACCACTACACGACTCAAAGCCAACTGGTATCGCCTGTCTGAGTAGAGACACGGGCGCCTTGGCAATAGATCGAGAACCTAAGCACGAAACCAAGCACGGTTCAGAGTCGCCAGATTAGTAATTTAATCCAATGTCAGAAGATAATAAATTAAGGCCAAAAAGGTCAAGTATGAAGCACAGACACATTTAGTAGTATGAGACATCGAGAGCTACATCACACCACACAGCTTGTATAGTTCCAAACCTTACTAGCTGGCTTTATGAACGCACCTGAGATATTTTAGTGTTAGGTCAGACTTCCTTTTGCTTGAATACTTCTGATTACTGAACCAGGAAGAAAAGGGTCACATTTGTAGCTGAAAGCAGAATTAAGTAGCTATGGACAGTGTAGATCCGTTCATTAACGTCCTGAATACTTTAGGCAGCCATGGACTTCTTTCTCCTCACTGAAAGCTTAAAAGTGATAAAAGACTATTAGTCCATGAACGTACTATATATGTATAGCTGAGATAAGAAATAATATCATGATCAGAGAAGAAGCCGGCATTTGTGTACAGGCAACTCTCTTGATGAAACTCCAACTTTGTACAGCTATACTGCATATCATCGAATGCACCTGCACTGTTAATAAAAGCATGCTTTGCTGTATAGGACTGTCTTTAACAAAAAGCTACAACTGTCTGAATAGACCAGAGATCATACTCCACCAGCAAATTAGTTCTTTAACACCAATGAAGATTTTTTTTTACAACTTGTTAATCCTGCAGGAAAGAAGAGAAAGAGGAGAGAAAATCAAAAAGTTACGATAACATAATTTAGAGAGGTTAACCAGCAATATAAGTTGGGGCAACTTCCCCACCAAGAGATGGCGAGAATCCATCAACATTTGCAGCTACACACCATTTGAGGTTCTTTGTCCTCTTCCTCTTCGAAGCCTACCATAACTGATTTGATCACTTGGTTCGAATGGCCGCTCCACTTAAACACGCATCCGATCTTCCTGGTGCAGCACCTAGCTGGTTCTCTAGCAGCAGCTCGGCAATTTGCACGTTATTATTCTTGCCTGCTACAAGTCTTGGTAACCTTTTGATTAACAGTGCAGAAGCCCAACGTTGGAACTGGTCGATAAGGGTTGCTGTGGAGATATTCCCTGCAATACCTTAAAACCAACACACTATCCTTTGTGAACACATTAGCATTATAAATTTCATATTGAACGGAGGTGATCACTCAATACATTTTATAGCATCGGAATAGAAAAACCAGAAAGCCAACACCATTTTCTGTTAACACCTTAGCTAGCACTAAAGGTTTCATATTGAAAGAATGCGACTGTTCATTCTAATTTCAAAGTTTTTACACGGCCATAAAGTTTAAATATCAAGAAAAATGAGAACCTGAGTATAGCATCTTAAGGAAAATCTTTTTACGAGCTGTGAACCTTTGTGAGTGTTTAACGTCACTTTAAACTATGCCATAACAATTTCCTTGGGGACCAGAAAAATGGTTGAAAAAAAGTATATTAGAGAAATCCAAGGATCTAGGACAACACACAGGAATACATCACTCAATCCATTCATTTACTACTTTTCACTTGAACTAAATTACAAATCTATATCAAACAATATACCTAATAAACTTGTTTCATTAATTACCATTAGGAATGCGGCGGCGGCAGGGGACCTTCATTCCCACCGTTTTTAAATGAGATTTGTGATCAACGAACAGGCTAATTTGCAAACAGCGTATCTGTACTTATCCCAGTTATTTGATTGTTTTGCTACTAGCTACTAGCTACTAGCTACTAGCCAAGGATATAAAAACATCTCTCGATTTCAAACTTTCTGAAAATGCTAAGAGATTAACAAAGAAGATAAAATTTACTAAGCATTGTGCTATATATTCAATAATCCTGGCTCACCAAAAATAGTCCAACACAATATATAACAGGCACCAAAGTTTCTATTTAGTTACAACATTTCTTCAGAGCCGCAAGGGGCAAATTGCACCTGCTGGGAAGCGCCCTCCACCACCAGCACAAAGTCATGGATGACTTGCATGGAGCTACAATTTTGTCATTAGGAAGATACTGAGCAAAGCCTACAGCTGCAGTTCCACGAGAAATTATTCTGACTTTAAGTAGGGCTCTCTATGCTCCAAAAACTAACCAGCAAGAAAGAACCTACTTATGGCATGCAACAATTCTTCGTTATAACTTGCTGATTACCTAAAAACAGGACATCTAATTTAGTACTTACAAAAAGAATCGAGATGTTGCAATCTACTAACATGAGAATTAGAGCAATTTAGTAGAACATGGCATACAGAAGTAAATAGGCAATTACAAAAGTTAAGAATTGATACTAGATAACACAATCATTTACGATGTCCAACTAACTTACTACGAGGCATTAAGAAATTTTAACGACAGTTCCTATTTGCCTCTTGACTTCCTCTTCAGACCAACTCAATCCTGCCATTTCAATATATTTAACTATATAGTTAAGTAATGCAGTCTAGGGTTCTAAAAGTCAAGTTTAGAGATGATTTAAATGTAAGTTTATAGATTTTACAATCAAAGTAAACGAATAGTAAACTAGCATAGAAATCCAGTTAGTTACAAATACTTTCACGTAGAAACTCTCCATTGTCCTCAACTTCAACTAAATCAGAAATTTAGCACAAAACCTTCCATAAAATCATTAACAAGAATAAAAGACAGCAAATTGTAATGGTCTTAACGCACAAATAAAAGAAACAGATGAGTTCCAATAATATTGACCCTTAAATTCATTTTCATCCCAGTTGCTTAGTTGTCTTCCTCAACTTTTCCACCAGTTCAAATTTTCAGTTTACATGAGGAACAGGTGAAGGGGATCCATAGATGACCATCAAAAGTATAAGAATCAAAAACCAGTTGTTCTTGCAGTTCTCGTAGATCTCGATCTAAACAATCAAACACTCCATTCATGGCTTAGTTGTGAATACATATTAGTAGTACAAGACCATCAACCACAACCGTGATATGCAAATTCTCAACCCTGGTGCGATTATCACAAACTGCGGTAAGTAGTTCAAAGTCAGTGCTTCCGACACTTACTGCAAGCATATATATCTAAGCAACAAACAAAATGAGAAAAGACTTCGAGAAACATGAATACCAGAGTGTATCCTGGGGAATTAGGCGAAATGTAGACCAATAGCAACTACACCTGCAGGGTTCACCTAGTGATTTAACCCCTGGGCTAGATCTGTGAATCATAAAGGTTTTCATTCTATCAAGTCATTAAGCAAGATAACACAACCAAGTTTCCAGAACTCAAAGACTGGCTGTAATACTGGACAGGTACGCTCACTAACATCTTCATGAGAACACTTTAAGTCGACTTGTTCAATATGCTAACTTGCAGAATTTGATTTTTTTTTTTTAATAGCATTCCAATTATATTAACTTTGTTACAGAATTACCAGGAGTATTTTCGTAACACGTGAAAAATCAAAGGAAAATATCTTTTAAAAAGAGCAAGAAAATCCCTTCAATAAGGTACACTAAAAGCAATAAAACAGTGAATCCACTTTCTCATTACAGACAATAGCTGCTATGCAGGAGTGTATTAAGAAACAACATAATATTTGAGGTCCTATCCTATTGATAAAGATTGGAGAACAACAGAAACAACAAATCTTTATCCCAAAGTTTTGGATGGCCACTTGAATCCTTTCTTCTTAAGGGCCATTCCCAATTCAACATTGGCAGATAATATGCTAAGGAGTTGGCTCAGTATAATAGGGTGGAAAGAGTCGGTACAATATATACGAGATTGTATGTGTAGAGATTTCAAGTGATTGATTATTATTGGAATAGAGACTACATATATATAGGAGAGGCTAGCCTCCTCTCCTATCATTCTAGACAATGTGGGACTAAAGTCCAATAACACTTAACACATATATCAACACTCTCCCTCAAAATGGGCGAAAGATATTCACTAAACCCATCTTGTCACATCCTCTCATCATGCTGATAGAACTAAGCCCCTTTGTCAGTCCGTCTGCTACCTGATCTTTGGTTGGAACGTAGCCCAGTTCTAGTACTCCTTTCTCCGGCTTTTCTTTGATGAAGAATCTGTCAATCTCGATATGTTTGGTCCTGTCATGCTGCACTGGATTGTTGGTAATACTAATAGCTGACTGGTTGTCACACCATAGCTTCATCTTGGCTCCCTGGTCCAGCTTTAGCTCCGTCAGCATATTCTTCAACCACAATAGTACTGTGACTCCCAAGGCCATAGCTCTATACTCTGCTTCAGCTGTTGATCTGGCCACCACTGACTGCTTCTTACTTCTCCAAGAGACCAAGTTGCCTCCTACAAATATACAGTAGTCCGATGTGGATCTCCTGTCGTCAGCACAGCTAGCCCAGTCAGAATCACAATAGCCCTCGATGCTTACATGATTATTTCTTCTGAAGATCAGTCCCTTCCCGGGGGCTACCTTCAAGTACCTCAGAATCTGGTATACTGCGTCCATATGACCCTTCCGGGGGTCATGCATGTAGTGGCTCACTACACTGACCGTAAAGCTGATATCAAGTCGAGTGTGGCTCAAGTAGATCAACTTGCCCACCAATTTCTGATATCTATCCCGGTTAACTGGTTCTCCAGTTTCAGCATCCAGTTTGAACTTCTGGTCTATCGGTGTTGTAGCTGGTTTGCATCCCATCATCCCCGTTTCCGTAAGCAGGTCCAGTGCGTACTTCCTTTGAGAAAGAACGATTCCCTCATTATCTCGAGCAATCTCAATCCCAAGGAAGTATCGAAGAGGGCCAAGATCCTTCACCTCGAACTTCTTGCCAAGCTTTCCTTTGAGTTGGGCGATCTCCTGCTCATCATCGCATGTGATAATCATATCATCTACATATACCGCAAGCATGGTGATGTGGCCTCCACTTCGTCTGAAGAAGACAGTATGATCAACATTGATCTACTGATATCTCATCCCTATCATTGCTCTCCTGAACCTGTCAAACCATGCTCGAGGAGACTACTTCAGTCCATAGAGGGACTTCTTCAGTCTGCAGACCTTGTCTTCTGTCTGTTTGGTGCCGAATCCTGGTGGTATCTCCATGTACACCTCCTCCACTAGATCCCCATGAAGAAATGCATTCTTCACATCCAGTTGATGTAGCTTCCACCCTCCATTGGCTGCCAGGGAGATCAAGGTCCTGACAGTGCTCATCTTCGCCACTGGTACAAAGGTCTCGTCATAGTCGATGTCGTACGTCTGACTGTATCATTTTGCCACTAGTCGAGCTTTATAGCGCTCAACCTGTCCATCTGGGTTCTGCTTCACAGTAAAAACCCATTTGCATCCGACTGCTCTTTTTTCTTCTGGCAGTCTCACCAGCTCCCAAGTGTGGTTCTTCTCAAGAGCTCCCAACTCCTCATGCATTACCGCTTTCCACTTTGGATCGTTCTTGGCAACCTACCAATTGTTAGGTACAGTAATCCTATCCAAAGATGCTATAAATGCTCCATGAGAAGAAGAGATATGATCATAAGAAACAAACTTAGCAAGGTCCCAACCATATCTGTCCGGAGAATTTTTCGCATTACTGCGAGTAATTCTTCCTGTAGGTAGTGGTATGGGAGAAGTAGGAGGGATGATATCACCTGAGGAGGGTGGTGGTGTAGATGAGGAGGACGGTGGTGTCTCAGGAGTTGGGACAGACGCATGCAAGGGACTTAGCACTGGCACTGTAGGTACCAGTCCTGCAGTTAGGGCCGGCCCTGAGCTGATGGGGGCCCGAGGCGAAAGTTTCAAAATGGCCCCCATACATAATGTAAAAAAAAAAGTATAAATAAAACAAAAAATTCTTGTAGCCAAGATTTGAACCAAGGACCTATTAAATGTAAGTCTAACATTATAACCACTACACCACAAAGCTTTTTTGTTAAAAAAAATACATGGTACATATTAGTTCTATTTGTAGATAGTTCCATGTTGGTGCCCCCTTTCGTTAGGGGGCCCTGGGCCTTCGTCCGGCCTGTCCTGGCCCCGGGCCGCCCCTGCCTGCAGTTTGCTTCTCTCTCCTGCTGTAGGTAAGTAACTCCCCTCGAGCCGTAGGCCTGATACTTCTTATCTCCTCCTCATGTTCTGCTTCACCTTCATGTTTCTCCTCAACCGTGCCTCTATGCCATACTTCTAGATCGGTTACCACCAAGTTCTCCATCTCCCCCTCTCGCCTTATACTGGTAGTATTAGGCGTGTTGTGCGACGTTCCCTCCTGGCGGTAATATGGCTCATGCTCTCGGAAGTGGACATCCATACTAACAAACTTCTTCTTCTCTACTGGACTCAAGCACACATATCCCTTCTGAGTCGCTGAGTAGCCCACGAAGATGCATTTGACTGCTCTGGGGTCAAGTTTTCCAACTGATGGTCTGTTGTCTTTCACAAAGCACACACACCCAAACACCTTTAGTGGGAGTATCCCACTATTATTGCCTTGTAATACTTCGCATGGGAACTTCCATCCCAGGACTTTTGAAGGCATCATGTTGATAAGTTGAGCTGCTGTCAATACTGCATGTCCCCATAGATTTTGTGGGACATTCATGTCGATCATCATACTTCTTGCGGTCTCTAGAAGGTGTCGGTTCTTCCTTTCTGCTACTTCATTTTGTGCTGGTGTGTATGCACAGCTGGTCTGGTGCTTATTCCGTGTGCTGATAGGTACTCTGCAAGTGTCCTGTTGGTGTACTCCGTTCCATTGTCAGACCTCAGTACCTTCACTACTGCATTGTACTGAGTCTGGACATGTTTATGGAAGTCCCGAAAGCAAGCAAATACTTCACTCTTATTTTTTATTAAATACAGCCAGGAGACACGAGATGCACAATCAATAAAGTTGACAAAGTACTTATATCCATTCATAGTGTTAGTAGCACATGGACCCCAAACATCAGAATGTACTACCTCAAAAACAAGAGAACTCTTATGACCAGTACCAACATATGAGCTTCTAGTAAGCTTTCCTAACTCGCATGCATCACATGCTAATTTCTGTTTATTTGATTTTGCATACATCTCTGGATACAACTTACTTAGAGTATCAAAAGAAGAATGTCCCAACCTCCTATGATGAAGTATCAAAGTATCTTCAGTCCTCTGCTGCAGCTCTCCCATTCTAGCCTTCTCTGCCATAGATATCAATGCTGAGTCCAGTCCTTCCCGATCTAGGTACCACAGTCCCTCATACCAGGTGCCAGTCCCAAGTCTTCGTCCCGTCCATTTCTCCTGGAAGATCACCTTAGGAATATCAAAAGAAACAGTGTATTTTAGTTGAAGAATTATAGAACTAATAGACAAGAGACTGACTGGAAAGGATGGAACATGTAACACATTGGATAATCTTACTGAACCTGTACAATTAACAGTACCCTTACCGACCACTGGTTGGAAAGTGTCATCTGCAGCCTGAATGGTGTCTGCTGGTGCTAGGTGAGTGTATGAAGAAAACTCACTAGCGTTCCCGGTCACATGCCGAGATGCTCCTGAGTCGATAATCCAGTCTGACGTTTTAAGGGAAGACATAGATGCAAGAGCGAGTGACTCGTCAGTACCTTCTGATGGGTGAGCATACATAGCGGCATTGCCTCCGAAGAATGGGGTGGATGTCTCCTCTGCTCCGCTCCTCATGTCTCCTTCGGTCGACGCTCTCTGCTTTCTCTCCAGCAGGTCCAGCAGTGCCTGATTGTAATGCCCCAGAACCAGAATACTGCAGATTGGGGGCATACATAGCCAGCTACGTATATTGAAGTGCAACCCACCTCGCTATACGGTCACGGCTGTCTAGATACATGAGGGTTTAACTACAAGCCATCAGTCTCATATGGTCACGAACAAGCCTATTGTCTCAATCTCAAGTAAGTAATAACAGTCACAAGATGTCAGAACATCAAATATACAATAGTAAGGCGTCTCATACATTACATATTTGGATGATCATGAAGCTAGTCGTACAAAATGTCAAGACTAGCAAGAGTTTCAGTCATACATGATCAATCCTAGGATTTGTCAATCATGTTACAGCCCGTAGGCAGACAGTAAATAAAGGTACAATCGAGCTAACACGTGCTCGTCGACTAAACGTCTCAAAAGAATATATTTGTTTACAATAAAGTGGGAGAACAAAAGAAACCCACTCGTTGCCAGGGTTACGCCTGGTGGTTACCATCTGGCTGGAAGGTAGGTAGATCCTCTGGAGCTGCTCCGATATCTGGCCATACAAAACCAGCTGGATCAGATCCCAGAAAGATACTAATAATGACAGGGATAACAATATTAAATTGAGTACGAGGAAACCATTAAAGTAGCCAGATTGCAACCCTTAAACCAAACAAGGACCGGGGTTGCAACCCTTCACTTGAATAGAAACCCGTCTCAAATACTTGTTGGTAAAGTAATAAGACAATAAACGAAGAGAGGACACAGAACTGTTCCGGGAGCCAGGTTACAACCCTTAAACCAAACAAGGACCGGGGTTGTAACCCTTCGCCTGAACAGAACTTGACCCCTGATCATTATTGTTAAGACAAGCATAAATAATCATGCTATTGAAGTAATGTAAAACATGACGAGCATGACATGGGGTATAATAAGACAATAAACGAAGAGAGGACACAGAACAGAACTGTTCCGGGAGCCAGGTTACAACCCTTAAACCAAACAAGGACCAGGGTTGTAACCCTTCGCCTGAACAAAACTGGCCCCCTGATCATTATTGTTAAGTCAAACATAAGTAATCATGTCATGTCACAATCTTGTACAGGATCAGGGCTAGACTCCATCCAATCAATCACGGTCAAGCAAAGAGTACGGCTTGATACTTTAACTAACTAGGGTTATCACAGGCCTAGTTACTAGCAAGATGCAATGAGATTATTCCAATAGCCACAAGCCCTGCAGACCATCCAGGTTATCCAGACGCAATTAGGAGATTGAATCCATGTGGGTACATCGTCCAAGGAACGCATGTACCCTTAAGTAGCTTAGTGGGTGCAACACATGACAGTGTGCTGGAAATGTACGCTACTCGACGGTAGGCTACAAATTCCATGATGGGGCGCCCAGATAACGGGATTGCCTGTAGCAGGGAATTCTCTCCATGACTACTGGATTTTCTAGTTATTAGCCTTAGTCGATTTCAGTAGGTACCCCTGACCGTGGTATTCAGGGTTCCCTATCCTATACATGATACAAGACACTACTGGTTTATTTGTACAAACACAATCCCCCACGGTGTCCAGGTCAATCATTCTTGTCATGTCATGCTAGCTGTCGCAATAGCGTATCGAGATATATCAAGTCAAATTTTCTTGTCAAGAGTGCGCCACGGCGGACCATTATCGGGTTCATGGACATATGTGCAAAATCTACATAGTACAAGCCTTCACAGAGAGTCAGGAAACATGAGCATAAATGTAACATTAAATATAATAATATAATAAAAGAGGACTATGGAAGGAGCCATGCGGCTAAGGAAAAAGAAGCTCATGCGGCAACGGAAAGCAATGCCATGCGGCTAATTGGATTCATGCGGCAGAAAGGATGCGCGCTTATGCGGCTGGGAACTGCGAGCTCATGCGGCTAGAAGAGGGTGGGCGCATGCGGCTCAGGAAGGATGAGCTTATGCGGCTGCGGGGGAGCAACGCCATGCGGCTAAGTAATGCGCGCATATGCGGCTGCAGGAAATGACTTCACGCGGCAGGATAGAAAACCGGTGTGTGCGGCTCAGGAGATGCGGTGCCATGCAGCTGGGAGCATGCGGGCTTATGCGGCTGAGGATGCTGGTGTTCATGCGGCTAAGGACCAAGGACAGCTTATGCGGCTGCGGAACAATCAAGCATATGCGGCTGCGGGGGAATCGACTTCATGCGGCTGGGACAAATGATAGCTATGCGGCTAAGTCAAGCCAAGGCCTTATGCGGCTGCGGGGAGACGGGTCATATGCGGCTGCGGATAATTGAGTTCATGCGGCAATTATTGCCATGCGGCCAATATTGCCATGCAGCTGGGAGAAGCTTGCCGCATGAAAGTCCATGCGGTCAAGTATTGTTCGTCTTCTTCATTTCCGAGAAGAAGAACTAAGGAACGACATGGCTTCAAAGCTCCATAAATCCTTCATCCAAGGTCAGAATCCGGACTTCCATAGGTCGAAATGGAACAGGAGGAAATTCTCATCTATGCAGTTAATAACGGTTTTTTTTTTATAACGGTCCAGTAGTGTTATTGATATATCGGTGATATATCGATTTTATAACGGTAAATATCGGTTAACATTTTTAACAATTTATATATATATATAAAAACATGAAACAACACATTAATAGTTAGCTATCATAAAATATGCAATAACAATAAGAGCCCAATTCATACCAAAAGGTCCAAAACCAACATTACAATATAAAAGTACCCACTTCAAGAGTTCAACTAATATGAAAACCAAAAAGAGCCCAATTCAAGTTTCAAGTTTTCAACATCTAGACTAATAATCTTCATTAGCTTCAACTTCAACTTCATTGTCCTCGTTCTCACAATCACCATCTTCATCACTTTCTTCCCTAGTTTCATCTTCATCTTCTTCACCCTCATCGTCATGAACAAGTGAGAGTGGATCAACACCTCGTGACCTTGTGCTTCTTGTGCTTGGTCCTTCAATGTCATCGGCACCCATTGAAGCACGAACTTGCTCCCAAGTTAAATCATCACCTACCCTCACAAACTCTGCAAGCTCTGTTTCGGTTGGAGTAATCCAATCATCATTCTCTTCAACATCTCTCAAAATAATAGGATCAAAAGTTTTGGCTTTATTCTTTCCCTCCAAGAATCGTCTCTCCAACTTCATGTTATATTGAATGTAAACAAGATCATTCAATTTTGCTTGCAAAAGGCAATTCCTCTTCTTCGTATGCAACTGAAATTATCAAATTAGCATACGTATTATTTGTAACTAGCTAGCTTGAATTTTAAAAAAAAAAAGCAAATTAAGAAAGAAAGTAAGTTGCATACGTTGTCAAATGCACTCCAATTTCGCTCACAAGGCGAAGCACTACATGTTTGGCTTAAGACCCTCCTTGCAAAGCTTTGTAGTTCCGGGGTACCATTGCCATGACTTATCCACCATTCATCTATATTGAGTATTCTCCTCACATCAATAAGAATTAAGAGAGATGTAATGTAAAATACAAATGGAATGGTTAATTGGTAAGGAAAGAAACTTACATGGTGATATCGTTTCTCTTGTTCTTATAGCTAGAGTAGTTCCAAAATCTCCCAATGCCTCTCTATATTCCGACAATTGCGATAAAATTTTAGTACTCTCAATCAAATCTGGCACAAGCCTCATCAAAGCTTCATTAAGCATTCTCCTAGTGTGATTAAGCTCTGATGTTGAATGCTTATAAAATATGGCTGGGTTAAGATAATATCCAGCTGCATTTAAAAATAAAATACAATGTTGGCATATAAATATGAATATAGTAACATTCATGTGCATATAAATATTGAAAAAACATATATTAAAATATACCTGCATGCAAAGGGTGTTCTAGTTGTTCAACTCATCTCCTTTTAACAATTGCCATGGCCTTGATTAGCACTGGAGGCTCATCAGCAAAGTTCTTATCAAGCTGGAGTTGTGCTCTTTCCATAGCATCATATATATAGCCCATGCAAGGTTGTTCTTCCCTGTCCACCAATCTCAAGACATCTACTAAGGGAGCCAACACTTTACAAGCCAACTCCACATTTTTCCAAAATGACTCTTTTGCAATAATCCTTGCAATCTTCTTTCCATCCTCTCTTTGAAAATGAACTGCGAACCCATCTAGAAGAAACAAATAATTGTTGCAAGTACTGCCGGTTCTTCCATATGCTCTCCAATGTATAGAAGGAGGTTGCAAACCTAGTTACACAAGGCCTATGCAACTCGCTACCGCTCAACTTTCGCATCATATTTAAAACCATCAAATGGTTATAAATATAAACCACCACCTTCCTGGCTTGAGACAACACATTCTTAACCTTGTCGATATCACTACCAATATCTTGCAAAATTAAATTGATGCAATGTGCAGCACAAGGGGTCCAATACATCTTTGGATGTTGTAGCTCCAATTTCCTTCCCGCGGCCTTAAAGTTAGAACCATTGTCCGTGATAACCTACATACACAAAAAGAAAATTGATTACAAATTAGGAAAACATAATGTACATAAATAACTAATAAGTCACATATTTATTACATTAACATGTTACCTGGACAATGTTTTCCTCTCCCACATCCGCGATCACCTCATTAATCAATCCAACAATGTAGTCTGCATCATGAATTTGGTCTGAAGCATCAACAGATTTTAAGAAAACCGTTCCTTGTGGACAATTAACTAAAAAGTTAATCAAAGAACGACCCTTCGTATCTGTCCAAAAATCTGACATGATGGAGCATCCATACTCCTTCCATTTTGGCCTAAAGGAATCAACAAAAGCCTTTGTCTCCTTCAGAACATCTTGAAGCAGAGTAACCCGCACATTATGATAGGACGGCGCAGGCATAGCTCTTCCATACTCTCCAACACAATATATAAAGCGTTGAAATCTAGGATTACGCACAACATTAAAGGGTATACCGCACTCGTATGAAAATTTAGCCCACTCCATCCAAGCCTCCATCTTCAACTTCTTCTTGATTGGATTGCTAGCATCCAATGTCGTTTGTTGCATTTTTCCGACATTAGGCTTGTAGATTACATCCATTGGACCTCTTATGTTGCTACTTTCCTTCCTCTTCTTGCTTGATGATGTAGCAACACTAGCATGTGTTGGTTGAATATCGTCATCGGCATCCTCTTCTTCCTCGTCCTCATTTAAGCTTGGTCGGCTTAAAATATTGTTGACTCTATTTTTCTCAACTCTTTTCTTCAATGCTTCATCCATTGCCTTTTGTACTTCCTTTTGCACAAGCATAGGAGCTTTATCACATCCCTTTGTTTGTCCCCTTTGATTAACAATGTGTTGTTTGAATCTTGATATCCCACCCGGTATTACTTTTTGGCAAAAATTGCAAGTAATTTGATTTTTTTTGGTGGGATCCATAACCGTTCCATAGCGATACCCAACATCATTCGAATTGATCTTAACCGGAACTATCTCATTTGAAGCACCACCCGTTCCACCCTCATTTGAAGCTCTCGAAGACATTCTGAAATTAAGAATTAAAAAAATATCTGAATAATATCCAGGAACAGCAGCAGCAATTTGCAGGAATTTGAATTTAGAGATGCAACACTTCTTTGCAGGAATAATATCCAGGAACAGCAATTTGCAGGAATTTGAATAATGTGCAGGAATTTAAAATTCTGTTTTTCTTTTTTATCCAGGAATATCCAGGAATTTAGAGATGCAACACTTCTTCAAATAGGAACAGCAACAGCAATGTCCAGGAATTTAGAGATGCAACAGTTGATCAAATATGCAGGAATTGGAAATTAGAGAACAAAAGAACAAAAAAAAAAAAAGCAGGAATTTGCAATAACGTGCAGGAATTTTGATCAAATATGCAATGTGCAGGAATTTTTTGATCAAATATGCAGGAATTTACAATATCCAGGAAATTAGAGAACAAAAGAACAAAAAAAAGCTGCAGCAACCATCGAAGAAGAGGAAGTGAAGAAGAAGAAGAAGAAAAAAATAAGCAGCAGCAGTGAACAAGAAGCAGCAGTGAACAAGAAGAAAAAAATAAGCAGCAGCAGCAAAAAGAACAAAAAAAAAGCAGCAGCAGCAAAAAGAACCAAAAAGAACAAAAAAAAGCAGCAGTAGCCATCGAAAAGATGCAGTAAAAAGAACAAAAAAAAATAAAATAAGCAGCAGCAGCAAAAAGAACAAAAAAAAAGCAGCAGCAGCAGCAAAAAGAACCAAAAAGAACAAAAAAAGCAGCAGTAGCCATCGACAAGATGCAGTAAAAAGAACAAAAAAAAAAAAAAATCGACATCAGCCATCGACTAGAAGAAGTCAAGTGAAGAAGAAGACCAAAATCAGTAAAGTAAAGAAGAATAACAGAAGAAGTAGTAGCCATCGAAGAAGTGAAGAAGAAGAAGACCAAAAAAAAAAAAGAATCGAAGAAGAAGAAGAACTGAAGAAAAGAAGAAGGAGAAGAGCTTACCAGGTGAGTAGCAGCCGACCTCCTCTTTCTTTTAGCCGACCTTCTCTTTTTGCTTTTTCTCTCTCCTCCCTCTTTAAGATGTAACCTAACTTAACATGTAAACAAAAACAAAAAAAGTGAGATATCGGTTTTATCACAAACCGATATATCGGTTTATATCGGTTGTAACGGCCGATTTTATCGGGTCCGATATTTTACCGTTTTTTTTTGAAAAAAATATCGGTCTGCCACCGATACCGATATATATCGGTTATTAACTGCATAGATTCTCATACAACATGGAACCATCAAAACTTGATAATAACAATATTAGATAGATCAAAACCCAATAAATCCGAAAATACCATAAGCTTAGATCTACACAAATTGAATCATGAAAATTAAAAATGCTAAGTACTAAAGTGTCTCAGGATGTTATAAGAAAGAGAATGGAACAACAAAAGTTGAGTTCCCCCATGAAGCAAGATGCACTTGTCTAAGTCTCTCTCTCTCTGGTAGGTGAAGGGAGTAATGGAGGAAGAAGAAGAGTTAATGGAGAAAGTAAATGAGGAGAGAGAAGGAGTTGATGGTTAATAAAGGAAGAGAGGGGGTAGGTGGGGTTGGTCCACAAGAAAACCAAGCCAAACCGAGCCATGCAACTGAACCAAGCAATTTGCAATACCAAGATAAACCATGCCATGAAACATGTAAAAATACGTACACGTATACCAAAATACGTAATACGAACCACGGTCGTTACACTGATCCTCCTCAGTAAAGGTGCCACCAGCTCCTCCATTCCCTTCTGCCACCAGCAAGTTTACCCGATAGCCTCCTCGGCCGCCTCGTCGACCTCCTCGACCACGTCCACGTCCAATATATCCTCGTCCTCGTCCACCACCTGAGTCTCCCTCCTTAGGTGGTTTGGTACAAGCATATCGATGATGGCCCATCTTCCCGCAGTTGTAGCACTGTCGATTGTGTTGCCAGAGCTCTCCCTTGGATCCTGTGTCGTCCGAGCTAGCAGTTGCTAGTGCTGACTTTGCTTCGGGGAGACCACATGTCCCTGTCTGTAGTCTGATCCGCGTCTCCTCCTGGATCATGGCTGAGATAGCCTCCTCAAGACTAGGGATCTCTGGTTGGACGAGGAGTAAGGTTGTCCTCTGTGCAAATGCGACAGTCAGCCCTTTGAGGAATTTCATCGTCCTCTCCTGCAGACACACATGTCTCTCCTTGCACTTCGGATCCCCGCAGCTTGCCCGTTTCGAGGAGTGATCATAATCCAGCCAAAGCGCTCCAACTCTGTAGCGTACTCCTGCACCGTCTTCTCCCCTTGTACGGTGTCATCGATCTCCCCTTTTATCTGGAAGATCCGTAGGTTGTTTTCCACGCCATCATAGGTTCTCCTCAACTTCTCCCATACGTCTTTCACCATCTCAATGCCATCTACTGTGGAAGCAATAGACTGGACTAAGAAATTGAGAAGCCAGATGTAAATCACCATATGAGTGGATTTCCACTCGTCGCATCCTGTCGAGCCCTCTTCCGGCTCTGTCTTCTCGCCCGTCAAGAATCCCTCCAGGTTCTTTCCTGCAAGGGTTCTTCTCACCCGTCGTGACCAACTCAGATAGGTGGTTGGTCCATCCAACTTCAGATCGATGGAGGGTAGTTCCAACTTTGGCGGCGCTCGTGTCGTGCTATCACCAGCCGACACCTTTATCAAATTCATCAACGTCGCCACATCGTCAGCGTCCAGCTTCTTGAGGATCGCCTCCATCGATGCTTCTTCTCGATCACGTCACACTTGTTCCACTACTCACGGCTCACGCTTGTCCTCGTCGTCCTCTCCTAAATCCGAATATATCTGGTTTCATCGGATCTAGGCATCATCGACATCTCCTTGAGAATCTTATATGAGATAAATCTTTAAGAACGATTTTAGGCTTTCCTACACAGTAGGTGCCACAGATGAAATAAATTTCAAGTTTAGGCTTACCTACACCGTAGGTGCCACAGATGAGATAAATTTCAAGTTTAGGCTTACCTACGCAGTAGGAGTCCTAAAAGTGGTGTGCACGGAGGTATCTACGGCAGCAGTAGCGGCCGCAGCAGCGGCACAGCCGCAGCGGCAGCGGGAGCGGCGCAGCAATGGCAGCGGCACAGCCGCAGCGGCAGCGGCGGCGTGGGGGGGAAAAGGGAGGACGAGGATAGGGGTAGAGTTTGTGTGGAAAATGTGGCTCTGACGGTATTCTAAGCAAGTTTAGGCTCTGATACCATGTAGAGATTTTAAGTGATTGATTATTATTGGAATAGAGACTACATATATATAGGAGAGGCTAGCCTCATCTCCTATCATTCTAGGCAATGTGGGACTAAAGCCCAATAACACTTAACACATATATCAACAGTATGCCTCCCTTACAAAAAGTTTCCCGATATCAAACTAAACTAACACTAATAAAGATAAACCAACATACATAAAAAAAAAGAAAGTGTTTTCTCCTGTACTTCCCTACAGTGTATGTCTGCCTGGAGAAGAAGGTGAAGATATAGAGCAGCCTATGCATCGAGAGGATGACTGCCAAGTGCCAACTGAAAAGAAGTTGACATTGCCCCAAAAGAAATTGTAAGCCACTTCAGTGTGCTTGGTGAACTCATGGAAGACTGAATAATGAAAAATGTGAATTGCAGCCTTATAATCACAGTAGAGTCCAATAGAGTCCAAGGAATTGAGAAATACACCACGATCGAAAAGAACTTTTCAGCCATCTAAACTCGGAAACAATGTGGGTTATCGAGTGATACTCAGCTACAGCTGAGAAACGGACCACAACCGTATGCTTCTTGCTCCGCTATGCAACTACCTAGATTGCCTTAAATGTGCAGAATCTGCTAGCCGACCGACGATCATTAATGGACCCAGCAGTCACAATCAACATATGTTGTAAGAGATGAGGAGAGGGCTAAGAGACGAGAAGAGGGCTGATAGTCCTTAGCTAAGGGATTTCTTCAGATACAAAGGATAAGTTCAATAACATGATGACGAGATATCGAGTCTGAGTGCATACACTGACCAACAGTGCTAAAGCATAGAACCTTAGGTATATAAGTTTGCGCTACAAGTCAACGATATATATCTGGATTGTGAAAAAGAGATTTAGAGGAGACAAGATTAGAGAGCTTCATATTTTGGTCCATTGGAGGATTAGCAGGCCTACACCCAAGGTTCTATTTACGCAGAGTTATAAGACCAGAATCACCCTTTTCCAAAATTTCTGGGTTAGACTGTTTGAATCCTATTCTTCCATTCGGCTCTTTTAAGGATCATGTCCTATGTACCGCTAACAATAATCATATCCTCCTTTAAGACTTCAAACAATGTTCGTCTAGGCCTACCTCTAGTCCTAATGAGTAGCGACCCATTAAGTACAATATTGCTCCTCCTTACAGAGGTATCTATTTGTTTGTGTTGTACATGTCCAAACCATCTAAATCTATTTTTTCTCATCTTGCCCTCAATTTGCGCTACCTCTAACTTTCCACGGATACACTCATTTCTTATTGTTTCCTTTAATTTATTGCCATTCATCCATCATAGCATTCTTATTTTATCTACACTAACTTTCTGGATATATTGTTTCTCAATTGCCCAACACACACAAAATTTAGACCATTTCTCGATTTGTGTGTAATTCTTGCGCAGGGACAGGCTAATCTTCTTCTTTGTGTCATTACATTATTCCCCTTGTAATTTATATATTTACACACAACTCCCATTTAGATTGCCACTCTACTCCAAAAGAATTACAACCCAACCCCCTCCCACCCACGCCCATGATAGTCCTGGCTTTGCACTTGCATACAAGTACACTTGGTGTAGTCACTTATAATTTGGTGTCAAAGTCATAATTAATTGAGATATAGGCATTAAAAGCAATCATGCACAGAACCAAGAGGCCTAGTTGGTTACATTTGACCTCACATGGTTTCCTGTTGATGTATGACCATGGGCGAAATGGAACCAAGTTCTAAACCTTGCCTGTGAAAGATTCTTAACGAATTGGTACTGGACAAAGTGAATACAGGGCAGATAGGCAACGAAACCTACATCGCCAGTTCATGGTTATGGAGGTATCTTATTCTCAACAAGTTTAAGCTAAAGCAACTAGGTTTTCATATGCAATATACACAAAGATAGCAAAGCATTATGCTGATAACCGGTCTATGTAATGACTATAAAAAGTATTAACTTGTTGTAATCCAAAAGGGCGTTCTGAAAATATAGATTGAATCCAACATCGTATGCACTTAAAGAACCTTATTCTTCTTTTCATCCAAAAGGGGTGACTCACATAACTAACTTAATACTAACCAAAGGCAACCAGTCGCACTGATCACAATAAACTTTAAGAGAAAGAAAACATGAAATATATGTTAATCCCCCCCCCCCCAAAAAAAAAAAAAGTTAATCTTGTACGATACACAATATGTATCCTACATTGTACCATAAGAAAGGATTTCGATATGGATCATACATGTGTCAAATCGGGGGAGAAAGATGTACATTAGGTTTTTGTACCATTCAATACAGTACCACAGGTCCTAAAGGATAAAAAATTTAATGTTTTATCTTTCAATGTTTCAACCTTTTTTTATAATTACTTTTTTGTCTATTTACTTATTTCTTCTTATCCTTTATTTTTCGATTTTTATTTTCCTTTTGGGTGTCCATTGACGACTTTTTCAAGTATGAGTCTTATGGTGTTCAATGGATAAATTTAGGGATGTAACAAGTTATGGTTGTTGTCTAAGTTTTGTTCATTTAGTTTCAGTTTTAGTTGTCGACTTTGTAGTAATTGTCACTTAGATGATAAAGTATAATCTTTCATATGTTCAATTTATCCTTACATGTGTTATATTAATATTCGAAAGGACCAGGTGAAAAGAAAGAAAGCAGCAAAGCAGTTGGACATTGCAACAAATCTCAGAAGTTGAATCACATTGTCCTGAAAGTTCGTCTTTTTGTCATCATTGTCTGAATCGTCAGTCAATCAAGGAGGGAAATAATCACAATATTGCTTAATTCAATACTTAAAAACATTGCATTATAGAAAATCCAAAAGATTATATTATATAAGTGCTGCAAAATCATTAGCACCCACAAGTATGTTGCACCATCGATATGTAACAAACTCTTAAATTCATCACAAAAACAACAGTACGAAGAAAATAGCTATTTGAAGCAGGCAGTGAGATTCCTATTATCTTGATTCAAATATTGTAACCAAAACATCTTGACAATATTTAGAACTGCATGACTATGCATCACAACACGGCTATGATACACAAGGATCCATGTGCACACCAATGATCACATCATGTATATTTGATATGACAAGTTTCTCGCATTGATCAGAGAAACAACTAATCAAGGTATTGATATAGATTGAACTAAGTGTGATTGAAAAATAACTTTTGAGGCACTGGTAACAACATGGTTTCACTTCAATTGCCAAAAATATTTGAGCTCATGGTCATTGGAAAAGGAGGTCTTATGAACAAGTTAAGGGACAACCTGAGGAAGAACATGGACCATATATTCCAACTTCACTTTACGTCATGATTCAGAAAATGACCTTAGCTTTCCAAAGTATGATGAACTCATTCTCTGTGCTTCTTAGTGGCTCCACAGGTAAATTTTTGAAGCACCATGTACAGCTGAGAACCGCAAAATGTAGACCCACATATAAAAAACAAGCCAATATCAATTTTAACCGATACATCAGATAATACCATTATTTTTGCTGATATAATGTTAGTAATAAGAAAATTGTTGTTTATTGGGCCATTTTTTCAGTTGAGACAGAAGATAGCATATTTAAGTTTTAGTACTTAGTAGAGGGAAAATATAGACCCTAGAGCTAGGAAACATACAAGTCTGATGAAAATCAGTTTCCTATATGTGTGTTGTGTCCGACGTGTAACAAACACTACAGACACTCCAAGCACGTTAGGTCAAACCAAGATAAATGAATTGCTCATGACACCATTTAGCTAACAACATAGGGCTATAAACTACACTTATCATTACACCTAGATATTATGTTCAATTTATTAAATATTAAAGTCTTAGAGAAAGAATACCTTCATAATCCGCATCATTGTTCTTGTTCTCCTACGGAATTTCCTTCTCCAAGGTTTAGCTAGTTCTCATGATCTACACCATAACACCAAATTAGTTGGGGGGGGGGGGGGGGGGGGGGGGGGGGGGGGGGGATTTATAGCACTATATCCAGTGTTAAAGCTACTACATTTTATGATCTTACTCTTCTTCCACGACACTTGGCTAGGGTTCTAAATCAGAAGGTTCCACTTTTCGAGAACATTCCTACAACAAAAAGAAACCTTAACCAACATTGCTTGTATAAGAGATGACTGGATAACTAATTCTTACGAGAACCCAGGGATGACAAAACAACCAAGCAAAGGGGGAGAAAGATGAGCAATTTTAATACAGACAGAACAATTATGGAGAAGAAACCTTACAGTTCATTGATGGATTGACCAGCTGAATGTTGGATAAATAGATCGTCGCCTCTTCTTTCTTGAGAGGAGTCGTGGTTTCTTAAGGAAACCGTAGAAAAAAGGAGAGAGAATGGGGAGTTGGAGGGAAATTTTGCATTACAACACAGCATCGACGGAAAATATAAAGGGGCCAGCTTTGAGATGTGGGCACAGCTAACAATCTCAGAGTGCATATTGATATACTAAAATTAGTCTTCAAATAATATTTCATTACCCAAACTCCATAGTACATAAGCAAATGCCCAGATTAAAAAAGAGCTACTACACAGAACGCAACATTCATTAGATATCAACCACCGAAGCCATAGAGAGTCCTCCCCTGCCTCTTGAGCGCGTAGACCACATCCATGGCCGTCACCGTCTTCCTCCTGGCGTGCTCCGTGTAGGTGACGGCGTCGCGGATGACGTTCTCGAGGAAGATCTTGAGGACGCCCCTGGTCTCCTCGTAGATGAGCCCGCTGATCCTCTTCACTCCTCCCCTCCTCGCCAGCCTACGGATCGCCGGCTTCGTGATCCCTTGGATGTTGTCGCGGAGGACCTTCCGGTGGCGCTTCGCTCCGCCCTTGCCGAGGCCTTTCCCGCCCTTTCCTCTTCCGGACATCACTCAAATTTTTTTGGGTGTAATCCTTCAACCGATGTTTGTTTGACGGGTGCCGGTGGTGAAGGCTATGGTGGTCGATTTATAACCAATGGGAGACGGATGGATGAGTCGTTGATGGACGGTTATGGATGTCGATCCGTGTAGTCACCAGTGGGGTTCCGCTGGCCGTAGGATTGCGTTTGTTTGAACGGCGGGATGGGTATGAGGTGTGGATCGTCATGCCTGCCGTAAGGAATTGATAAATCAAGGATGGCCCATGTGAACTAAAGCCTCATTTGGCGAAAGGAATTATTTGTTCTTTTCTTTTCTCAAAAAAATAATAATTTTTTTTCAGAAAATTTCATCCTAAGGAAATATTTTAGTAGCATTTACGGAAGATGGAAGAAGTTTCAAATAATTTCATATAACGGGACATCGCGCCAACTATAGTGGCGGTGGTGGCCATGACATACAGGAGACCGGGGGGACCGCCATCTAGGATGGCGGGGTGGAGGGGAGGCCGCCATCCTAGATGGCGCGGTAGAGAGAGAGAGGGAGAGAGAGAGAGGAGAGAGGCTAGGGAGAGAGAGAGAGGAGAGGCTAGAGCGGAAAGGGAGAGAGGAGAGAGAGGGGGACCGCCATCAAGGATGGCGGTGTGGAAGGGGGGGCCGCCATCCTCGATGGCGCGATGGGGTAGGGGGGAGGGAATTTTGGGAGAGAGGGAGAGAGAGAGGAGAGAGGTAGAGAGAGGGAGGATTGGGGGGGGGGGGGGGAGGGAATTTCGGGAGAGAGAGGAGAGTTAATAGAGGGGGGTGGGAGGGGGGGAGAGAGTAGAGTTAATAGGGGGGTTAACTGAGAGAGAGGGAGGAGGAGAGTTAATAGGTGGTGGTGGTTTAATAGAGAGATGAATGTGTGTGTAATAGAGTTAAGAGTTAACATATGGAGGAATACCGAGGAAGAGAGTGAAATAGGGAGAGGTGGGAGACCGTGTTTTGCATGAGACTGAGAAAATATGTTCGGAGACCGTGTTGCTCGCAGACTGTGCCCATTTTTTGAGACTGTTCCATCCCCATAATAAAATGCAAGTTTCTTCTCCTCCCTTCTCCTCACTTCACTCATACAGCAGCAAGCACATCCGAGAGTTTCTTCCCTCCCAAATATCTTCTCCTCCTCTGTGTAACCAACCTCCTTTCCTCTGTGTAAGCAAACATCTTCTCCTCTTAGTTCTTGTTAATAATTTTGTAATAAATAAGTTTGATATATTTGTAGAATTTTTATTATTTTTTTAGATGGCTAATCAAAACGACGGACGCATCCCGGGTGGACCAGTGACTGATAAAATCAGGCCGGAACGGGTAAATCACATATCTACTCAGATATTTGATAGAAAGGTAAATATTTAATTAAAAGATATATTTGAAAATGTTTGGCTTGCTAGTAAATAATGTTTCACATAAACGTAGTTGTAACATAATTTAAATATTTTATTTGTAGTTATATGATCATACTCTTAAATTACGAGCGCGGGAACATGAAAATTGGCGGACTGAGAGAAACTATAGCACATGGGAGTTAAACAGCGCACAGAAGGCTTTGGTGCGCTCATTTAGGTTCCATTATTTAGATGATATTAAATTTTTAACACATGATGTGCATCTAATCTTAAGTCTTGTTGAGCGATGGTGGCCTGAACGAAACACATTTCAACTACCTGTTGGCGAGATGATTATCACATTATGGGATGTGGCAAATATACTAGGGTTACCTATTACAGGGGACCCTATATATTTTGATCCGCAATTAACTCCAGCTAGTCTAATCCGACGTTATTTAGGTATTATGCCTCCATCTAATATTGGAAATGCCAGTTATGTAAAGATAACATGGTTGCGCGGCAACTTTATGGATCTAGATCGCACAATTGACGGCGAGATAGATGTAGATGAATTGCGGGTATGTATTTTAAAGTAAATTTAATTTATGATTTAATTTATTTTAATATTAATATTTATAAAAAATATAATATTTACAGGTGATTAGTTGCACTAGAGCATATTTGCTCTGTTTATGTGGTGCAGTTCTGTTTTCAGATGCATCGGGAAATCAAATAAATGTGCGACTTCTACAATTTATGGATAATTTGAAGGAACCCACTCGACATGCCTGGGGTGCTGCCACTTTAGCACATTTATACGGATGTTTGACGGATTATGTGTTTTCAAAACCTAATGTATGCCACTGCTTCAGGTAAACATTAAGTTCTTGAATGTAGATTAATTAGAACTTTGGTCATACTATACATTTGTGGATGTTTTTTGAATTACAGGTTTGGTCGTACGAGCATTTCTATATTGGTAGACCCGTCACTAGCATTATAAGTGATGTTGGAGTCTATCCAGTTGCTTTACGATGGACCATAGATGTAGTGGATCAACAACACTGTCAGTATAAGGCTGTATCACTATATCGTTCTCAATTTGATATACTGGAACATCATTAGGTAATTAATTATTTACCTGTTTAATTTATTTAACTTATGCCGTTACTATACTTTTTGATAGATTGTCATTAAATAGGTTGTATGGATTTCCTACACATTTGGAGATGATGATCCAGACTTGAAGGGTTTGTCGTATGATCTTAGTTTGCGTAGATCATATATTATATACGACCGGTACACCATGTACCATCCGGTTGACCGCGTTCTTCGTCAATTTAGGAGGAGACAAACAATTCCCGATGATCCACCTTATATGAGTTACGGTACAAACAATGCAATTAGTATAATCCATGGTGTAATTGCATGTTGGAATAGTCGGTATGAGAATTATAGTGTGAGAAATATGCCCCTAATGGCATCTACGGATGAATGTAAGTTCTAATGTACTACTTCTTTGTCAGAAATAAGTATAAATTGTTTGCTAACAGTTCGTCCATATATTTACAGATACTGGTACCGTTGCTTATAGGCAATGGTGGGGATGCCCTCGTGTAAGCAACAGACATTACGTTTTTTAGGAACAAAGGTTCAAATGTAGAGCCATAGATGATGCTAGTTTGCGTGCTTTTGTCGATGGCGTATCTGATTTGGTATGACTTTGTTACATGTTTAAAATTACATATTCATCTTATTTGGTATGACAATTTGTAAATTTCATAATTCAGAGTAGTGAGTACGAACAATATTTTCACGAACGCGAGAGATACCCGGAGCAACAAAGCCTAGTGCTTATGCAGGAACTTGTGAGTCGTGTGCATCGTTTGGGTCTTGGGCGGGAACCAGAAATGCCTCCATTACATACACATCTTCCACCAGATTATCCGACCGGCACCGTTAGGCGAAGACATTCCCGTCGTCATAGGAGGCATGGTGGAGAGGTTGTTGGTGGAGATGCTAGTGACCAGAATGCTGGAGGGGACACTAGTTACCAGAATGCTGGAGGGGACACTTGTCACCAGTACGCTAGAGGGAGCAGTACTCACCAGTACGCTGGAGATAGCAATATTCACCAGTATGCTGTAGATAGCAGTATTCACCAGTACGCTGGAGATAGCAGTAGTCAGCAATACTCACCATCAGCAGCATATGTCTACCCAGACATGGATTTCTGTACACAAATTTATTCCACCCCATCAGCCCCGATACCTACCCAAACTCAAGAGATGGAGGAGGATGAGAATGGAGAGGAGGATGAGGATGAGGATGAGGACGAATAGGAGGAAGACGAGCAGGAGCTAGAAGATACAGCAGGCCGGAGAAGCCGACTAGGCCTTAGACCTGGAGAACGAGTAAATTACAAACGACTTGCCATAAGGGGCCGGTGTCACGCCCCGATTCGTAGAGTCATATCTTCACATATTTTATCTCTTGGAATCGATCGTGCTCGCTTGGGCGTGATGCCGTACAAGTCTGGTATTGCACTTGTACTAGGCAAAGATGGTACATAATCGATTATCTTCAAATAGAAACACATCACAGCGGCAGAAGCAGACAAATTAAAGTTAGTGAGGACAGTCTTTCTCATTGAATAGAGTACAACACTTCTTTATAGCAGCGGAGAAAAAGAGTAACTTGAAGCCACACAGAGATATATAGAACTTTATTCTCTTTATTGATAATTGAAGAAGAGTACAAGACTTGTATTGAAGTACAATGATTTCAGTACATCTCTCTTTACATTGGAAACCAACTGAATAATGCTATACAGCTTACATTTGATATTTGGATACAATGGATTACAACTCGATATACCGACTTGGCTTACAATCTCGCTGGTACAGCTGATTACAATGTTCCATACATTATGCCCTTTATAAACAGAAGACATCATCTTGTACAAGGAGAGCTTCTGTATGCCCAACAAATCTTCGATGCCGCGGAACCAATCAAGCCAATCTTCGTGTGTAGAATATTTCAAGCAAGAGCACCTGCCCACAAAACGTGGGTCAGCACAACATCTATGCACTGGCGAGTAGAATCCAACCCACTCGCATAAACCAACATTTAAAGTGATCATTTAAGCAAACATTTATTAGAATGGTCTTTCTACTTGGGGCCTAGCATCAGTTTACAGTTCATGGGCAATAAGCAGAGTGAAGCATGTAAACATATTCTTTGTAGCATTCATGTGGACATCTTTTTAGCATTCTTGGTGTTATCATGCAAAGGCATCATTGAGGCATACTAAGTATTATCATGAAAATGCATCATTGAGGCATCGTTAACATTAACATCTTAAACATTATGACAGTTCTCACTTCAAGCATCACTTAGCATGTATGTTGTATTTGAGCAATGATTAGCAAGGCATCTTTTTTAGCATACTGAACTTAACATGTTAAGCAGGATCTCATACTGAAAGGCTACATACAACATCATCAAACTTATTTGGAACGTAAGCATGCAAGTTAAACCAACACATATATTGAATTATCACATTTAAGTGATTTCTTACCGATAGCCGACTCCCTCATACCTGCATCAAATACAGGTTAGCAGATATACTTACTCTGCCTGCATAAGACATTCATTAGCATGCATCCTGACTACATGGTCACTAGTGTTTAACCATACGGACGTTGCCATATAGGTCTTCATTGGTAATGCGATGACTCCAGAGAAGGTAGCTAGCCCCAAAGGATGCCTCGCAGAACCCGTGCCCCTACTGGCACGCCAATGTTTTCTCCTAGGCCGGATCGGTCGCCCCTAACGTCCCGGGGTACCGTCCGAGAAAACATATCCCCATCACTTATGCATAAGTTGTCCTATGACCATGCGAATGCGTGTTCGACTCAATCGTGAACATAAAATGCATGGTGAAATATTGAAGTAAAGACAACAGTGCATCATCATTCATCTCATTCAAGTCATGTTCAATGACTTATTCATTCCCAACATTACCATCATTTCATTTGGTGATCTCAATGATCCCAAGCCTCATCAATTCTCATTCATTGCTTCATTACAACATTTCTCATTTTGTTCCTTCTAAGGAGGAACAACAGCATTCATTCATTTCAAAGGGACCTGTAGCATTTCATTCATTTTATAGGAACAATAGCATATTCAATTCTTTTCTCATGTATCATTCACGCAGCAACTCATTATTCAAGTGATTCATTCATTTCATCAATCTTAAGCATCAGGGACATTATCGATTCAATCTTAGGCATCATGTTACATAGTGGTTCGAGTGTGATTCGTTCAGCAATTCAAGGTTAATGTATTATTCATTCAAGGATTCCCAGCATATGAATCTCTATCGAATTAGCAACTAAAGCATCGCATCACAATTATTCAATATTCAAGGTAAGGGACATTAGGGACTTATTCATAGCATCATATTATTCCATTTATTAAGCATGCGGGAATAAGGAGGAAGGAGGACAGTTCCACTTGCCTTATATAACGGTCTTCCTGCTCCAATCTCATCAAGCGTAGCTCCACCAGCGAGCCACATTCCAATACCCATTCCATCTAGCCAGCTAAGAAAGACTGCATCAGTCTCAATTCTCCTGATCTCCAACATAAGTCACGGTCCAACATTCTGATCCCATCCAACAAGCCAACCAAATGCCTCGTGCAGAGCGGGGCATTACATAATATACCACTCAGAAAAAGTTTCGTCCTCGAAACTTAAGAAAACAACTCATCTACTAGATTCACTCAATCACAATGAGTTACTCATTCAGCTTCAATTCAATATTCATTTCAGCCCACTCGGTCATTTCAAAATAGCTATCCAACAGTATCATTTTAATCAATCAACGATTCAATCCATCTTTCTCTTTTTCCAAATACTTGCAACTTCTCATTGATTCACCAACATTTTTTTTTCTTGCATTCTATCTTGGTCGCAACACATCACTTCATTTGGATCCATACACATATTTCAGGCGTCCCCAAAACATATGTATTTCAGCCAAAGTCTGCGCTAGTGCGATAAATTCTTCCAACAATATTATCTCAGTCGCAACCTATCACTTCGGCTGGATCCATACACATATTTTAGGCGTCCCCAAAATATATGTACTTCAGCCAACTTCCATGATAGTATAATTCAATCATTCATGATATAACTCTCTTTCCCAAATCAGACTTAGCATCCTTTCAATTGACTTATCACTTTATTCACTTTGCCACAATCACTATTTTCCAGGCCACCACTTAACATCAGGGACAATCTCCATCCAAGCATAACATTTCTAACATTCGATCAAGGGTCTAACTTAGAGCCAATCATATCAAGGTTTCACAACGACAATCATTTTCCTTCCCAAATCCAACAATATTTTTTACCGAGGCAATTCATCTTTTCTAAAAGATACAATCCGACATCACCAACTATCGATTATCCGAGTCAGGGTATAATTCTATGCAACAGTCAAGGTTAACCCAGCTACCCGACTATAGATACTTATCCAACATTTCCGTCATGAGCAGTCAATTCCATCTCATATAATAATTCACTATTCGATACATACAAAGCAAGTCTCATCCCACGATTCCATTTCCCGCTATAGGCCGACACATAATCCTCAAGGTTCAAACATCTCTAAGGTTCATATTGGAGCATATACTTACAACTTATCATTCTTAGATCATACTCATCACCATCTCTCGTTCAGTGCCACAAGGTCATTCTATGGGTCGCCAACGGCCATCTATTATTCGGTCTAGTCTTAATGGTTAGCTATACCGACAGCTATACTTAATCATTCAGGTGACTCCCCTAGAGTGGACGGCTACTAGGGTTATACTAGTTTCTGTTTCTTAGGGCCAACAAGCAACCGGCAGTTCTAAGGAACTCTACCCAAACCTATGGGTATCAATTCAGTCTGAATAATGAATCGCCAATTGGGCTAAGCCAGCAATTGGTAAATCATCAACTGGTCTCGCTAGGGTCAAGTCTATCTATTCAGGGTCTTCCTCAAGGAAATAATTCCCACAGAGGCTCATTCTAGACTTACCCAACAATCGACTAAAATCGATCTATCAACATTACGGTCAATTCCAAATCCGACATACGATCTTCATCGTTCTAATAATCCATCAAGTAAATTTCCAATGATTCAATTTCTGGTCCGATTCCTTCGTACCCACATAAACCCATAACCAAGGTTAACTATTCAGGGGTCATCGATTCCGATAGTTTTAATATAACTATAGAATCATACTATTCAGTCTGTATGACAAGGTTGCACCACGAAGTCATAAGCCAACAATCTTATATCCCAATCAACAATCACCTATACCGACATTATCCAACACGTTTGAAATTTCTTGTTCCCATTCATTTCTCAATCATCAAACTCTCTTACGGGCATTCTTAAATTTCGTTCCTTTTCCAGCCGTCAAAATCTTATATGGACATTCTTAAAATTCTCTACCTCAAGGGTCGAGTAGTTCATTCCATTCAATCTGATAATTCATGTATCAATTAACCATCCTCTATGCAACACAAGGATTCAGGGTTGCTACTTGTCACTTTTCTGGTACAATTCAATTCTTGAGCATATATGCGCATAAGCAACGAATATCCTTTGGTGATCTAGATGGGTTAACATCTATTACACCTTAGGGTCAAGGCACAAATCTCTAATATTCCTTTGGTCACCGACAACTTTTTCTAAAACTTTTATCTTAGCAATCAACATTGTATTAGCCACAAATAATTTGCATCCAACCAATCGAAATCAACATTCAGATATTCTAAGCCACAACATTCTCTAGCCAAATCCATTTACTCATAGCATACTAACGGTCTTACTATTCTGAGTCAGCACTCGACTAAATAATTTCTAACCATGCCACCGATTATAATTTTCGACAATCTCGCTATCCAACATAACATCACCGTCAAGGGACACTCGAGTCATCTAGCCACAATACATGACTCCCAGCTAAGTCTCGGCACTTCCCAGTACTCACAGATAGTCTCACTGCTATCCCATGGAAAGGGTCAACATACATCTCGTTCTGAGGTGGTAGAGGCAATATACCACTCAGAAATGAAGCCATCCTTAAACAATACCAACTCAATTCTATTCCAAACATTCGAGATCTATGATGATCACAACACTTAGCCAACATCTCGGGGTCTCAATAGTATAAGCCAACATTCTTAGGGTCTCGAAAGCACTTAGCAACACACATGAGTCAATTCACTAGTTCTGTCAAACTCATCCATCAATTATTTTATTCACAATTCCTTTTCCAACATCACATGTAATTCTCATCTTGTCGCAGCATACATAGCCACCTTTCTTTTATTCCCACATTCTAAACAACATTCACAATATAGCATACTATGGCATCGAGTCATTGTTAGGTTATTTGTGTCCAAACCAACAACAATCATTCATTTAGGGGCATCACAATGTATATAGACTTATTGTATGGAACATCCAGTGAGCAGCCAAGAGGGTCAATAAACTTTCAAGCACAGATAACATAAGGATGATTACCGGACAACAATAGCATAATCGCGGAAGCAATCTTTGATTTAATCACGGAAGCAACGTTGAGTGATCGCGGAAGCAACTTTAGTCAATCATTGATGCAATTTTGATTTGAAATGAATCAAAAAAGAGACCAAGGACGTAAAGCCGTGCTCCGATACCAATTTGTCACGCCCCGATTCGTAGAGTCATATCTTCACATATTTTATCTCTTGGAATCGATCGTCCTCGCTTGGGCGTGATGTCGTACAAGTCTGGTATTGCACTTGTACTAGACAAAGATGGTACATAATCGATTATCTTCAAATAGAAACACATCACAGCGGCAGAAGCAGACAAATTAAAGTTAGTGAGGACAGTCTTTCTCATTGAATAGAGTACAACACTTCTTTATAGCAGCGGAAAAAAAGAGTAACTTGAAGCCACACAGAGATATATAGAACTTTATTCTCTTTATTGATAATTGAAGAAGAGTACAAGACTTGTATTGAAGTACAATGATTTCAGTACATCTCTCTTTACATTGGAAACCAACTGAATAATGCTATACAGCTTACATTTGATATTTGGATACAATGGATTACAACTCGATATACCGACTTGGCTTACAATCTCGCTGGTACAGCTGATTACAATGTTCCATACATTATGCCCTTTATAAACAGAAGACATCATCTTGTACAAGGAGAGCTTCTGTATGCCCAACAAATCTTCGATGCCGCGGAACCAATCAAGCCAATCTTCGTGTGTAGAATATTCCAAGCAAGAGTACCTGCCCACAAAACGTGGGTCAGCACAACATCTATGCACTGGCGAGTAGAATCCAACCCACTCGCATAAACCAATATTTAAAGTGATCATTTAAGCAAACATTTATTAGAATGGTCTTTCTACTTGGGGCCTAGCATCAGTTTACAGTTCATGGGCAATAATCAGAGTGAAGCATGTAAACATATTCTTTGTAGCATTCATGTGGACATCTTTTTAGCATTCTTGGTGTTATCATGCAAAGGCATCATTGAGGCATACTAAGTATTATCATGAAAAGGCATCATTGAGGCATCGTTAACATTAACATCTTAAACATTATGACAGTTCTCACTTCAAGCATCACTTAGCATGTATGTTGTATTTGAGCAATGATTAGCAAGGCATCTTTTTTAGCATACTGAACTTAACATGTTAAGCAGGATCTCATACTGAAAGGCTACATACAACATCATCAAACTTATTTGGAACGTAAGCATGCAAGTTAAACCAACACATATATTGAATTATCACATTTAAGTGATTTCTTACCGATAGCCGACTCCCTCATACCTGCATCAAATACAGGTTAGCAGATATACTTACTCTGCCTGCATAAGACATTCATTAGCATGCATCCTGACTACATGGTCACTAGTGTTTAACCATACGGACGTTGCCATATAGGTCTTCATTGGTAATGCGATGACTCCAGAGAAGGTAGCTAGCCCCAAAGGATGCCTCGCAGAACCCGTGCCCCTACTGGCACGCCAATGTTTTCTCCTAGGCCGGATCGGTCGCCCTAACGTCCCGGGGTACCGTCCGAGAAAACATATCCCCATCACTTATGCATAAGTTGTCCTATGACCATGCGAATGCGTGTTCGACTCAATCGTGAACATAAAATGCATGGTAAAATATTGAAGTAAAGACAACAGTGCATCATCATTCATCTCATTCAAGTCATGTTCAATGACTTATTCATTCCCAACATTACCATCATTTCATTTGGTGATCTCAATGATCCCAAGCCTCATCAATTCTCATTCATTGCTTCATTACAACATTTCTCATTTTGTTCCTTCTAAGGAGGAACAACAGCATTCATTCATTTCAAAGGGACCTGTAGCATTTCATTCATTTTATAGGAACAATAGCATATTCAATTCTTTTCTCATGTATCATTCACGCAGCAACTCATTATTCAAGTGATTCATTCATTTCATCAATCTTAAGCATCAAGGACATTATCGATTCAATCTCAGGCATCATGTTACATAGTGGTTCGAGTGTGATTCGTTCAGCAATTCAAGGTTCATGTATTATTCATTCAAGGATTCCCAGCATATGAATCTCTATCGAATTAGCAACTAAAGCATCGCATCACAATTATTCAATATTCAAGGTAAGGGACATTAGGGACTTATTCATAGCATCATATTATTCCATTTATTAAGCATGCGGGAATAAGGAGGAAGGAGGACAGTTCCACTTGCCTTATATAACGGTCTTCCTGCTCCAATCTCATCAAGCGTAGCTCCACCAGCGAGCCACATTCCAATACCCATTCCATCTAGCCAGCTAAGAAAGACTGCATCAGTCTCAATTCTCCTGATCTCCAACATAAGTCACGGTCCAACATTCTGATCCCATCCAACAAGCCAACCAAATGCCTCGTGCTGAGCGGGGCATTACAGCCGGTAGAATGTTTCTATTCTTATTTGCACGTATGAATTGTAACAATGTTTGGCTAAGACAATATTTGTAAGTTTGGAATGAAACCAAGTTTGTCAACTTTTATTATTTGCAAGTATAATTTATAAAAATATTAGGCCAGTACAATATTTTTAAGTACATTTGCAATTATATTTTACTCTCTTGGTTGACTTGTACATCTCATTCGGTTGTGCCCCATCACACCACAATTACCGCAACGAAGTTCTCTAGTCGATGATTCCCGGGATTGGATGCGGTTCTTCTTTGGTCTTCCAGCTTTGCGTCACGTCCGGCACTCCAATTTCTCCTCTTACCAAAGGAGCTTGTATCTTGTAGGGAATGGGAATTGGAATTGGTTCCATTTTTTGTTCATATACACTTCTCAGGTTCTCCGTAGAAAATAGTGCATGATAAAAACTTTGAATATTTATATTAGAATATCTACACACACAAAATACATGTATACATGGTATATAAGTATGGTACCACCTACAACATGTACAAGTCATGTCTTCTAATCGTACAATATATGTTCTACTTGTTGCACGATCTACTACTTCGTATGTATTGCTATCAATACCTAATATTTTTAGATGATTCCTTTCTCTGTTGATACGGACCACAATATTTAACATCTTCAGACCATAATATGTGTCTAGATTTTTAGCAATGTTTCTATTATTGTCATGAAGTGTTATAATCTTTGCTCTGATACCATCAAAAAGTGTTGTTATTGGTTTATCTCGTAATCTCTTAATCCAGTTGTTAAAACATTCAGCAAGATTAGAAGTATTAATATCTAATCTAGGGCAAGGAGCATACGCTGTTATCCAATGTTCAAAACGACAATTTTCATCATTCACACCAATAAGCCAATTGTACACCATTATATTCTCGGTTTTAATTATTTCAAACAAGATCTCAGCATCCGTTCGATTGTATGATCTAGCAAGCTAGTATAACAAGTTTTGAAATGTTCTTTCTTTCGCAACTTGTTTCATATTTTTTTTTAAAATATTGTATGCAAAAAAATGAGACGATTCTGGAAAGATTTCACGCATAGCATGTATTAATCCCTTTTGCTTATCAGAAATAAATGAAATTCTACTCCATTCATTAAAATAACTTTCAAATGATGTTCTAAAAGAGTTTAAAAACCAAGATCAAGAATCAGTATTTTCACTTTCAGCAACAACATAGGCAATAGGATATAACTGATAGTTAGGATCGTGAGCACAAGCAATAAATAAGATACCTTGAAATTTAGATTAAAGAAATGTAACATCAGTACTAATAACCGGTAAACAGCCCCTTAAAAATTCGTCAATGTACGCCTTAAAACAAATAAAAATTCTTTGAAACCTATTATTTTCAGTGGTTTTAAGAAAACATCTACTACCTGGATTCGTCTCCATAATTCTAAAACCATACTACTCAAGACTAGCATATGCCTCTATGTAACTACGATTTATTTCAGCTAATGCCATCTCTCTAGCTCCCCAAGCTTTGGAATAAGTAATATGTACACGATGTTCCCTATATATATCTTTAATAATTTGTGATGAACTATAAGATTGATTGTCTCTGATTATATCAATTATACATGTTTTCACCCATGCAACGGTAGCTAGTCGATGACGTCCGGTTGTAAGTCCACCTAAACAAGAGTGTCGACTTTCTAATTTAGCAATCTTAACTATTTCAGCAGATCCAATCGGTTTGGCATATACTCTTCAATTACAATTCGGTTGATCACAATTATATATAATTCCACGAGCATTATTCATAACATTGGCTGAACAACTAAAATTGTGTTGAATTGCTACATTAGTTATAAAACTTCTAAATTTAGAACGACTAGAAAATTCTTTTCCAATAAATAATTCAGAAGTAATTGCATTAACAATATCATCTACCTCATGATCTACATTTTCAATTAAATCATCACTATTTCCATCGTCATCGTCATCTTCAGTATCATCATCATCATTATGGTCATATTCATCAGATGACTGATTTTCTTGTAAAATTGGAAGAATTGGTTGGGAAGAACTAGCACTCTGACTAACATGCTGGTAATTAGAAAAATATTCACTATTTATATTATGAAATGCTTGTGATACTTGAATAACAAATATATTTATATATCGTGATTGTGAATTAATCTCAACAACAAAATTCCATGCTTCGTCGCCATCTATTAAAAAATATCTAGAACCAAAAACAGATTTCAAAATAAATTCATAATTAATAGAACAACGTTAAATAATAAGATTACGTAAATTTTTAAAAATAATACTCGGATAAGTAGAAAAAATTTGGGTTTCTCCTCCTTCGTAATCTAAACCGTTTACATTACCTCCATGCGAGCATATTATTCTTAGATTGCGATCCATCAAGAAAAAAATATTATTGCCGGAGGAGAAAAATTCTTGCTGACTGAGGAGAAAAACTATTGCTCTGAGTGTTGTCGGAATTGTAGGAGAGATGATATTATTCGATTGCTGGAAAGAAGGTCATGGTGCTGGAGTGGCTAAAGGAGAGAATTTGTTAGACTACTGGAGAGTATGAGTGAATGCAATTGTTCAATATGTATATGTTTTTATAGCAGATAAATGTGTAACGTAACTAAGACCGCCATCTAATTTGGCGAGAAAGTTAACGTTGATGAGGAAGTTAACGTTGTTCTCTGACAAATCCCCCTCTCTCTAGCCTCTCTCTCTCTTTCCCTCCCACCCCTTCCCTCTCTCCCTAGCCTCTCTCCTCCCTCTCTCTGTTAAACCCCCCCTCTATTAAGTCTCCTCCCTCTCTCTCTCTCTCTCTACCTCTCTCTCCCTCTCTCCCGAAATTCCCTCCCCCCCCCCACCCCATCGCGCCATCGAGGATGGCGGCCCCCCTTCCACACCGCCATCCTTGATGGTCGTCCCCCTCTCTCTCCTCTCTCCCTTCCCGCTCTGGCCTCTCCTCTCTCTTTCTTCCTAGCCTCTCTCCTCTCTCTTTCCCTCTCTCTCTCTAGCGCGCCATCTAGGATGGCGGCGTCCCCTCCACCCCGCCATCCTAGATGGCGGTCCTCCCAGTCCCCTGTACGTCATAGCAACCACCGCCATTATAGTTGGCGCGATGTCCCGTTATATGGAAATTTCTGAAACTTTTTTCCTCTCCCGTAAATACTACTAAAATATTCCCCTAGGATGAAAAATTCTGATTTTTTTCCATTAATTTTTCTTTAGAATATTATAAGTTTTAATATAAAAAATTAGTTGGGAGAAACTGAAAGAGGAAGTGAATCATTGGGGGTGAGTAAGAAACCATTTTTCGCTAATTTTTTTTTCCTTTAAAAAAAAATTCGATTTTTTTTAGCAACCAAATACAAATAATGAAGACTTTCCTTTCCAATTCCTGATTTTCGCGAACGAAACATACCATCAACCCACAAGGTATGAGTATTAGACTATTTCCAATAGAAATTTTTAAATTGAGTTTCTATTGTATAGCATTTTATTATAAAAAAATCTATCCTAGTCGACAGAGTTTTTAAGTAAAAATTGTACAAAATAATACTATGTAATATTTATCAATTTATACCATACATGACGTTGCCTAAAATTACGATTGAGAATATAAAATATAAAGCTATGATTTACTTTGAAATGTGATCCAACACTAAGATGGATAATTTCTCCGAAGAAAAAAAAAAAAAATAGAAAACGTTCTTGGGAAGTGCATTTTCTGACATTTTTTTAATTTTTTAAACTAAGGCTAATCACACTTAATATTTGGAAGAGCTGCTATCTTTGCATAAAAACAACCTTATAAAGGATGTAAAAGTAACTTTTTAATAAAAATATCCATTTTGAAGAATATTTTGATTCTTCACTTTTCATTTCATGAAACTTTTTTCTCTCAATGTAATTTTAACAAACTTTGGTTCTCTGTACGAAATATTTTGTTCTTTTGGATAGAATAATGCATTTAAAAGAAAAAAAATATATTATAGTTAACTAATAATATGAACAATTGATATTTACAAAAATATTATGTTTAGCTAAGTTTAATTTTATAAAGTTATTAATTAGCTAATATTATGGTTTACTAATTATTATAATTATTATATATATTAATCATCACTAAATATTAATTATCTAATTAATAAAATAGTATGGTTAACGAGTAATCATAAGAGTTATTCGTATTTACCTCCCCCTAATTTCTAAATATTTCTCTACAACCCTCCATTTTTATTTTAATTAGTGTTATCTCTCCACCCCATTCCTTCATAATTTATTAATTGTAATTGTCGTTACCCCCCCCCCCCCCCCCCCCCCCCCGCCCCCGATTGGGGTTCTTTTTACCTTTCCCTCACGGTACTACTTCGCTATCGGTCACCAAGGAGTACTTAGCCTTGCAAGGTGGTCCTTGCTGATTCACACGGGATTCCACGTGCCCCATTCTACTCGGGTCAGAGCGTAAGCTGATGATGCTTTCGGCTACTAGACTCTCGCCATCTCCCCCCCCCCCCCCCCCCCTCCCACCCCCACCCCGCCAAAAAAAAAAAAAAAAAAAAAAAAAAAAAAAAAAAAACATTATTTTTTAGGATTTGGGGTAATACTAATTAAAAGAAAATTGCGGGGTAGTGAAAATATGATTAGCAATTAGGAAGATAAATACAAATAACTCTAATCATAATTACAAGTAGTTAATTATAGCTTGGGAAACTAATTAATTAAGTTAAATAATAAAAAAATTAGTTTTAAATAACTATTCAAAATATATAATAATATAATAGTAAATACTAATCCATTATCTAGTTAAATTTATAATTGTCTACTAGTATTATATATTTTGTTATTTTTTATTAATTAATTAAATATTCTAACAACATATTTATATTGATAAAAAATAAAACTATATTATTTACAATGTTAATTGAATATTAATTAAATGATTAGTAATGTATTTAATAGAACAATATTAGTAGGAAAAAAAAATCCAACATTCTCTTGAGAGATCTAAATCGGAAAGTCTATTTTAATCACCCACAGGACTGGTCCGTGGACGCACGACAGTCGTCTATTGGCCCTCTTGCTAACGCGAGTCCACCCCGAGCCGGAGGACCAATGTCGATGCGCCGCGTGGCCGTGGGCCAACCCAGCGGCAGTCCAAATAACAGTGCCGGATCAAAATTGGAGTGGAGAATTTAGGATAGCCTCAATATCTTGCAAATCCAAATTCAAATCCAACCAAACGTATGATTCTTCCCGCCTCAAATCCATGGAACCAAACAGTCTATTTTAAGGATCTTCCAGTTTTTCTAGAGCGCACACCAAGGTGGGCCGACTATCGTGAACGTTGTGCTCATTGTGGCTGGTGCTGAAGTCTAAGCCAGACACATCTCCGACCGATTTTGGCGTGTGAATAGTGATTCTCCTAATTTGTTTTAGAAGATGAAGATGTAGTGCCTCACATTCGGATTTCTATGGTTGTAAGAACGTCTACAACAAATTCTACTAAATATGTCTTTGGCTCATTCCTTCAAATGCCTTTGTTTGTTTATTTGTCTTTTACTAAAATTCATAACGCAAAATCAGTCATACATAGATTAAGTATGTCACAAACTGCAAAAAATGAGCAGATTAGACTAATTTGCGCAACAATAAGAAAACACCGCATCTCATTTTGCAAGATTGTAAAATTTTCATCCATCGTGTACACAAAATTAACCTTTCCATCCATTGTGACAATTTTTCAACGAAGAATTTTCGGGGCTAAACTTCATTAACAAAGACGAAACTTCATCACAAATTAACACAAAAAAACAACATAGAACAAAAAATAATAATGAGGCAGAGTGAGATTTACTCGAACGGCATTCACCAAAATATCAAATATAGATCGGTGCAAATTTTAATTTCATGCACAATAACACCCGTACCATAAATCCGATGAGCACAAACCACATGACCAAAAGAGGAGAGGGAAAAAAAAGGAGACATTTTAACCACCGAAGCCATAGAGAGTCCTCCCCTGCCTCTTGAGCGCGTAGACCACGTCCATGGCCGTCACCGTCTTCCTCCTGGCGTGCTCCGTGTAGGTGACGGCATCGCGGATGACGTTCTCGAGAAAGATCTTGAGGACGCCCCTGGTCTCCTCGTAGATGAGCCCGCTGATCCTCTTCACTCCTCCCCTCCTCGCCAGCCTACGGATCGCCGGCTTCGTGATCCCTTGGATGTTGTCGCGGAGCACCTTCCGGTGGCGCTTCGCTCCGCCCTTGCCGAGGCCTTTCCCGCCCTTTCCTCTTCCGGACATGGCTCAAACCAAAATTATATATATTTCGATCGATCGGAGCTTTCTTTTCCCTCTTTGTTTGGCTGCTGTTGAAGGAAATGGTTTGAGGAGTGGGGGCACTTTATAGGACTATAGGACGGAAGACGGAGGAAGGAGTGGTTTAATAATGTGGAACGTTGGATGGACGTTTGGATGAACGGCTGCGGTTGTCGATCCGGGTGCTATTCTTTGAGGGTTCTTGGCCGTAGATAGGACCTTTTTTCAACGGTCAGGATGGACTAGAAGTGGGGGAAAGGATCACTGTTTCTGAACACCCGTCGACGAGTTTCTAATGCCAAACTGGTCTTGTCCCCCAAGACCATAGAACATTGAGACCTGAAACGAACTATAAAATCGATGCACTCAAAATTAGGGATACAATTTGGGTAAACTAAATTCGAATCCGATCGGATAAATTCATTAATGGATTTGGTTAGGGTTGATGATTTTCGGATTCGGGTTCGAACTTGGATTAAAATATTTAAACCCGATCAAAATCGATTTGGGCTCGGGTTCATGTATTGGATTATCCGAAGAACCCGAACCCGACTTATATATATATATATATATATATATATATATATATGTATATACTTCTTAAATAAAAAATATAAATTCTAAATTTCTTCACCCAAACTCTTTAACTCTTTGTCATAAATTTTATTTTAGTTTGTATTTTGTAACGATCAAGACTTAGTTGCTATTTTATTATGTGTTTAATATTACTTTTGTTTAAATTTAATTTAAATATTATACTAGAGCCCGATGAACCCGACCAAACCCGAGCCCAATCCGATCCTCCGGACTTGGTCTTGGACTTTATATGTTGAACCCGAGGTCAGGTCGGACTCGAGCTAGGCTTATGATACCTCGGGTTGAGCTCGGATTGACCTCAAGTCCGACCCAACCCGTCCGAGTTGCACCCCTACTCAGAACTTAATATTCATATAATTTCTTTTTTCCATAAACGATGATGCAATAGTATCATCAACACAAAATTCAAGAAATGAAACAATAAACAAAATATAATATCCAAAAAATTTATGTCATAATAAAATACTATTAAAACTGAAGATGTTTCAAATCAGAAAATAAAACTGATGTTCCAGCAAATAAATAAAAATAAAGCTAACAATATTTGGGACAATTCATAATGATAATAATAAGAAGAGAAAAAAAAAAAATCAACTTGTTATGTTGTTCAATTACTTCCAGAAAAAAGAGAGAAAGAGAGAGATGAAAGAGACAATGACAAAAGGGTAGAAAAAATTGACAACGATGGAAGAGTAGAGAAGGCTGAGAACGTCATATCGTTAGCACAACAAATGGGAAGATAATTTTGATAACGATTGTACAAAAAATTTCTTTATTCTAATAATTAAGCGTTGTATCTTTCATCATCAGCCTCATATCAAGTCTGGCCATGGATTTTTGACATCTTTTTGTTTAATTTTGCCAACGTTCATATATCAAATTGATTAGCTATTTAAGGATGATCATGTCTCTCTTTCTCATACTCTCTCTCATATAATTTTTGTATACTTTCTTACCCCTACTTATATTAAGAAGCTCTCCAGCAACAATTTTACATGCAAACATTCTTCCTCTTACAACTCTCAAGAAGGTCATGAGGATCAATTTTATCTGCAAACTCCTTTTTCTTACAACTGCTCCCAACCTATCTAGAAGTTACTTTTATCACCTACAATCTCACATTCAGCAGGGATCAAAACCTAAGAATGTTATGGTCACATGGGGGTACACTGACAAATTATCTTACGTAGAAGACATAACTAAACTTCATTTAGCGTATCATAATATTAAGTTAGATAGTTATCAAGTTAGAAGTTAGCTTATATTTTTTTAAAATCAAATAACGTCTAAATTTGCATTCATGGTCAACCCGGCACATCTTCATTGTTTTAATCATAAATGGAGATATATACATCATCTAAACTTTTATTATTATTTTTTGTAAACTATATTTCTAAACCTAAAAGTATTGTCTTACAAGTTTTTCCAAATATTCTCTAACGTTATAAAACTTGTAGTGCCCCGTCCCGATAGGCGACGGTGTCACTCCCGTTTTCCGTTATACGTATTTTCATTATAAGGATTTCTGACATTTGTCAGGTAGATCGTAGTTAGACTTGTCTTGCTTAGCCTAGTCTTGATTTAATCTTGTCTTGGTTTATTTGGTTTGGTTCAACATGACTTGGCTTGGCTTAGTTTGGTTTGAGATGAGAAGGGGTTGATATATAAGTCAACTTTTCTCTCTCCTCCATAACTTTCATTTACTTCTCCATCTTCTTCATTTACTCCTCCCACCTACACCCAAGCCTTAGGCAAGTGCAACTTGCTTCATGATGGATCTCAAATTTTACTTTTTCATTGTCTTCTTTACTTGATTCTAAGCCTCTTTAGAACTTGTCATTTTTGGGTTTGATGGATGGATTTTTGTAGATCTAAGTTTTGATATTTTCTCATTCTTCTTGGTTTTGATCTACTAAAACTTGGTATTTTCGAAAACTAGTTGCTACATGTTGTAGAAAATTTTGTTCTACCCAACACTACAAAAAAAGTGGACTTTTGAGACGACACTATTAGTTACTCCATCTCGAAGAGTCCTAAAAAAAATTAATATTTGGGACGAATATTTATTTTGTAATAAAAAATAATATTATATAGGACAGATTTGCAAATGGATATTTTATTTAAGGCAGAAAATGATTTCGTCCCAATATGTCCTGGACGGGTTGGGAAAATAGTAGATTTTGGTTGTAGATTAAAATCAAATGATAAAAAAATGTTAATTTCCCCCCTTCCTTTTGCCCCCTCGTCCCCCAACCCCCATTAGGTTTTTCCCCATGTTTTTTTATCTACTCGAAGCTCTTTGATATAATTAGAAGACGAAGCTCTCCGATCTAATCGGAAGATGGAGCTCTCCGATCAAAACTCGAAGCCGTCGGGATCAGCTCCTACCATCTGGAAGTACTCTCTCTCTCTCTCTTAAAACCCTATTTTCTATAGAGAGAGCGAAAAAAACCCTAATCTAGGGTGGTGGTTGTCTCTAACCATTTTCTTCTCGTTATTTCCTTTTGTTTCCAACCACGTCGTCAAAAATCCTATATGTAGCCTCGACGACGTCCCCTCGCACCAGGAGGCTACTTACCCTCTCCTCCAGCGTCGACTCCAGGGACTACGCCACCACCAAGCTCCTCATCCGCCTAGGTACTCTACTCCCTCTACTTCAAACATAGAACTTTTGTGTCTTGTCGTATCCGTGCAACATTGAAATTGGTAAGTAATATGAAGTTAGGGTTTTTTTTTACTGCAATTTTACTTATTTTTGGTCTATATAGTAGAAATTTTGGATGCTTAAAGAATTTTGATTGTAGATGGTGATCTATGTTGCATGAACACGAATAAGACACGGAATTGGGCACCAATTTTGAGTGTTTAATGTACTTTAGTGTGTTTGTATTGTACATGACACTGGTAGTATTATGAGACAGAATGGTAGTTTTCTAGTTACGCTATGAGCGCAACTAAACACAGATAAAATTATAGATATGTAGATTATAAATATATACCAACTAAACACATCAAACTAACCAAGTATACAGAGATGAGATCATAGATATTTACATCTAACAGTAAGTACTAGATAAATTAGTTAAGAAAACATACCCTTAGTTTTGGGGTAAGCTATTTCTATCCTACTATGACTCTACTTTACTATGACTTAAATTTCACATATGCAAGATTGGAAAAGAAAAGAGCAGCACCCCTAGAATTAGGCCAACAAGGTAAACACCATATATTTTTAGCAACACCAATCCAAATTTGCTTAGGTTCTCCTCACAATTGGTGCACCGTGCATATATTGGCTTAATATTGTTTTTTTCCCAATAATTCAATTAAGTTTCAGAAGTGATGCTACCATAACTCTATCAGCTCTTCGGACTGTTGTGCGTAAAGCCATTAAATAAACCATAGGCATAATTGAATAACCCAAATAGGATGGTTATAGTGAAGGAATGAAAATATAGAAGTCTTTTGTGTTATGCTTGTCCAGACCAAGTTTCACTTTAATTCATTTTATTTTCCTTGTTCACTGTATTAAAAAAATTGGTGTAGTTAGGTTGGACTATGGAGTTGATTACCTTATCTGGGTGATGGAACTACATGCATGACTACCTGTTTGAAACCAGCCATCCACTATTTTCTTAAATGTAAATCCAAGTTAAATTATTAATTTAACATTTATTCTATACCAACTCCTACAATCTAGAATCTGTTTCTTCTTCTTTTTTTTGTCTATGGAACTCTGTCCTATGAATCATGCTCTATTCATGGTTTAAAAAAAGTTCCTATTTTCAGCAACCCTCTTCCTTCTAGAAACATACTAGGAAGATCCATATTTCGGTACCGACCGCCTGTATCTAGATTGGTAGCACAATTCCTGATGAAAGTTCAGAAACTCCAGAGTGAACAAGTAGCTCAGAACGAACAATATGAGGTGCGTATGCTGAAAATTAAGGATTATGAGAACTTGTGTATCTTTAAAGGGAATGCATGTAATTTTCTTCTATCATGTCCTTCAATTTTAATTTTATGTCAGTATATTTCATCATTTATTGTAATTTTAATTGCATCTAATGGAACCAATGCTAAATCTTCGAAAACAAAAAGTTTAGTGATATGAACTGGATGATTTATCATTAGTTTGTACACACCATAATTACTGGCGGAAGTATGAAGCCGGTGAGAATCTTCAAATCAATGTCTAAAGAAGCTTTCAATTTGTGTAGTTATTATGTTCTAATTATTTTTTTTGAGTTTCTCTTACCAACTAGTGCAGTTATGTTATATTTAATTTTGTTTGAGTTTCTCTTACCATCTAGATTTTGAAATTACATCCTTTTTGAAGATTATGGAATATCAGCTTTGTTCTTATTTTTCTTGGTTGCATGGGTATTTAGGAAGCACAATTATTAATATAATATTGGAGGAACTGCTAATCATATTCTTCTTCATGTCTCTGGATACTGTTTGTCAGTATAGAATAATATGTTCTATGCTCACAGTATACAACATCTTTGTAGCTTTTCGGATACTGCTCAAATCTGCATCATCGTCGTTGCTATTATATTGATGGATTATTCTTATTTTTAGGTTAGATTGCTTAATCATATTTAGAAACCATTGTATTCCATGTGTTTAAGCAAACTCTTAACCACAGAAACGAGTATGAAGAAGCCATCAAATAATATTGTTGAAACTGGAGACTTTATTAGTTATCTTTTAAATTTTAACTCATGTGCTCAATGACTAAATTGATCAATTCTGGAAAAAAAAAAAGGACGAGCAATTGGCTTCAAAATTGAAATCTGATTGCTAATCGTATTTGTTTTAAAAGAAAATTAAAACTGACTAGCTTTGGTATTTGTTGTTAAAAATTGACAGCAATAAGAAAACCAAAGAATCGGCATAACTACTGCTTCAAAACTGAAACCAACTAGTTAATGGTATTTTTATTTGGTTTTTTGCTTACTGCAACTTACTATACCAATTGACAGCTAAAAATATCATATGTTTTCCTAATTAATACGTGCGTTTGCCATTTGTATTTATCTTTGGTGGTTTTAGGAGGAAACCGGAGATATTTTTGTCTCAACATTGTATACACCGGAACATGTTATTCTCATATGTGCTGCCATAAATTACTGATGTATATATGGTCTTTTGTTAACTGTTTTTTTTAACTTTTATTTGCATGTCCTTGAAAAGCGTTTTTGGCTCATTTTGTAAGTGATGGGAGACGCCACTTAATGGGAAAGCATTTTGGGTTCATTTTGTAATGATGGTAGATAAACGCTTAATGATGTATAGCATTTTGATTTCATTTTGTAAACGACGGGAGGACGCTAAATGATGTAAAGTGATTTGGGTTCATTTTGCAAATGATGAGATATGACATTTAATGATGTTTTATAGATGCTATTTTTTGTTAATGTACTTTAGAGACTATAATATGAAATTCTATAGTTAGCTATATATTATATATGTAATTTAATTGTATGTTTTATAGGCAGAACATGAAAACAATAATTTCATATAATTGTGACAGTTGTTATAATTTTTTGGGACATGTCGGTACTGTCCTAAAAGTGAACTATATTCTTTTGTGACTCTTACTAAATTATTAGGACGGTTTCGGTCCGTTGTAAATACTTACCTTTTGTGACTGTTTGATGAACCATCGTACAAAAATGAAAATTCAGAAACATTTAAGACGATTGGTTTAACCATCCCTTAACAACAGTTAGGACGGTTATTTCCGTCACTTAAGTTTTTGCCACGCCACCCTAATAGCACTGTTTAAATCCGTCCCAAATACCGTCCAAAATAATATTTGGGACTGTATACGCTCTTATTAAGACGGTTTCTAGGTGTCCCAAAAGGTCACTTTTTTGTAGTGCAATTTTGACATTTGAAAAGTTAGATTTCGATTTATTTTAAAGAAATTATGGACTTTTGAAGTTCATGGGTTCAACCAAGCATTTTTATGCTGGTTGGAGAAGATGAACAGTGATTGCGCGCACTTTTTAGTGCCGCACCACCAGGTTGCACGGGTTCTGGCGCAACCTAGCGTGCACAACATGACCTGGCGCACCCCAGTCAGGCGCAACCTGACTTGGCGCAACCTGACCTGGCGCACCCCAGTCAGGCGCAACCTGACTTGGTGCAACCTGACCTGGCGCACCCCAGCCTGGTGCAATCCAACTTAGGCGCAACCTGTTCCCCCAACCCTACAGGTGATGAGAACTCTGGGTGTGCACGGTGCTAGGCCAAAGCTGAAGTCTGGGAAGGCATTTTGAAGCTCTGCCTATTTTGAAGTATTTTGAAGCCAATTCATCGAAGGTTGTCTTTGTATGAAAGGGTGAATGTATGGAACAACAAGTATTAGTTCAGGCAGCTTGTCGAGTATTTTCTTCCGTTTCAATCAATGTAGCCGCAATAGCATATCCAATGTAATTATGACTTGCACTTCGTTGCAAGCTATCAATAAAAAAACATATTTCTATTTCCTAAAGTGCGTGTTCAATTACTCTATGATTTGTGAAGTTTCAACTTGATGTTTCGAAAGATGTATCAAATGCCACAAAAGTAAAAAAAAATGTTCAGTGAATTTAGTGAGGAAAAAAAAAATATACTCACATGTATATTGACGATATATTGTTGAGTTTGAGATATTTTCTCTTTTTCTTCCAACGGCTGTATTTATAATTGTTACTATGCATACTAGCACACCGGCGGTATACGATGGTTTTTTTTATGTGTTTGGCATGTTATAAGCAGGTCTTTCTCAAAACTTACTTGTTGAGAAATAAAAACTTGCTACCTACGTACCAATCTCAAGTACCCAAACTTGCATATTATCAAGTGATACCTCCTAAAACATCCAAGTTATTCCATTTGTTCAAATTCATCAAATTGACGTGAAATTGAGAGCTTCATTGAATCTTTATCTTGTATTAAAGAAGATCAATATTTCTCTTGCAAAAAAATTGCTTCCGGGAGGAAGTGTTGGAGTCAACGAGCACTCAACACCCTAACCAAACTGGTAGACATTTATAATATTTCTTTTATAGCTGGTTGAAGGCGAAGAGAGTTTCAGTATTGGCGTGTTTGACAAAGGATACCATGATTATGATTTACCATATTGCCTTACTTTTTCGCACTTAATTTTATTTCACATTATTGTCTTTTAATATTGTGATTGAATTCTTAAAAATCCTATTCACCCTCAACTTATAATTGCCTTTATGGTTTTACAACCGATGGAAATAATGATGACTTAAGATTCCTATGCAATGCTATTTTTTTCCCATCTGTGTGATGCCAAGTCACTAATGGAAAAGAAAGAAATAATATGCCCCTCAATTATAAATTCTAATTTGTAATGGATGATCAACAGGCCATTTAGATTACAATCAGAGCCTGGTTTTGGATCCAGCATTGGGCTCAAGCCCACGCCACGCTGACATTCTAGGTCCAATATTTAACCCAGATGCCAAATTACTCTAGCAACAAGGCGGCCTAACACACAATAAATTTTTATTTATGAACTCATTTGCTAATATTGCCAAAAAAATATGGTAAAAGTGAATACATATGCAAATAAAGGACATAACCGATAATTAAAGAAAATAAAAAGGAATATTTAAAAAAAAAAAATAACATTGGAAGTCCCTTTTCTTGATCCAGCCATAATATGAGAACATGAAAGAAAGGAGTTAAACGCCCAAGCATGTGGAGGCCAACATAAATATGAGATTACACCGAGCTAAAAAGAAATCCTATCGGTAACTTATGCGAATAAAACATCTTTAAATGTGACTTCATATAAGTCATCGATCTGTGGTCTCTAATTTGTCCCTACATGAAAAGTTCAAGGTACATGTACTTACAATCTAAGCATGACACTTTTAATTTTATTTTCTTCTAACACCTCTACATTCTTTGTTAGGTTACATGAAGGGTGACCAACAGTACTCATCATGATACGGTTTGTGCCTAAAACATTAGGTGAATTCTACTATAGTATCATTTATTTGGTGGAAGTTGGAGAACAATGGACCAAACAAACATACAATACAACGTGCATCAAGTTCCGAACGTATCGCTTGACATCTCAAAAAAAAAAAAAATTGTAATATCATTTACAAATATTTAACTTATAATATATACTATTTATAATACAATCTCAGTCGCACGACAATAAAATTTAATGGTTCAAAGTTGACGATGATGCATACAAATATTGTATACATTCATTTAGGTAATTAATAAGCGGTATATAAATTAAATGGTAGAATTTTAATATATCATGCAATATTTATATGCACGATATTATATATATATATATATATATATATATATATATATATATATATATATATATATATGGAAGCGTATCAAAAGCTCTCCTTAGAAAACCTCCTAAAATCTCCTCTCACTCTAATCCGTAATTTAATGTTAATATTAATGTTAATGTTAATGTTAATATTAATGTTAATATTAACATTAAGTACTAAAATTAATATTAAACTTAATATTAATATTAATATTAACATTAACATTAACATTAATATTAACATTAATATTAATATTAACATTAATATTACGAATTAGAATGAGAAATTTTTTTAGGAGATTTTCTAAAAAAAAAATTTTGATCCGCTTCCCTATATATATATATATATATATATATATATATATATATATATAATTAGAATGAGAAAATTTTTTAGGAGATTTTCTAAAAAAGACTTTTGATCCGCTTCCCTATATATATATATATATATATATATATATATATATATATATATATATATAGGGGAGGTTGGGGTTCGACATCCTGCTGTTTTAGTCCCTTTTTAGTTGTTGGACATTCTGCTATTTCCACGAGCCTTAACCCAAACTATGTATAGTGTTAGAATAAATAATATTTAAAGTCCACTTCATGGAAGTGTAGTAAACTATGTTTAAATCAACACTCTGCACGTATTAATATTGAGCTAATATTGGTTCGTTTATGTTTGCTTCGTTTCTTTGACCCAAACTGTACTTTAACCGAACGTATTATAATTACAATCACATGACCGCACCGGGGGACAACGTAGTAGCAACGGCGCCTTGCCTCCCGCCCAAACAATAAAATAAAATAAAATAATAAACAATTTTTAACAAAGAAAGTAACAGAGAAAGTAACAATGTGTACTATATAGTTGCAAGTTTCAAAGAATGTAGGTTTATTATACCATGTTTGTTGGGTCATGCAATTGCTGATTACCAATTCAAAGTTGGAGCAGATTTAAGCATCTCCTCACATGACCCCTGCAAATCTCAAACAATTTTGTAGAAATCGATTCTTCAAGACTCATGACCGACTCGTTCCTCTCAACGAAGACAGGCAATATTAATATTTTTTATGACTTCAAGAAAATGTTGTCATCTATCGTAATGAGAATAAACTCCAACATCTATGCTACTATATAGTAATAAAAAGGTTATTTTTTTTTTCTTTCAAATATGTTCTTATTTACTTTATAATTAATTTTTTATTTTAATAAATTTAATGAGGACAACAAGTTAATTAGGTATATTCTTTTTAAGAAATACATAGTTTAGTTGTTTTGTTGCTTTTTGTTCTACCAACAACAAAAAAAAGTTTATTAAAAGACAATTAAAATAAGTACAACACATTTATTTTGAGGTTTTTTTTTTTTTTTGGCCGGCAAGCAACGTCTAGGAGGGTCAAACTGTGCACACGGAACCCTACGGTGTATCCAACGTGCTACACTCCCACGGACGGTACAATACAATGTTTTCATATGTTCGCTCGATCTTGCATGAAGGCTTTTGGTAAAGGAGTTATGTTAACATATGTCCTAGGAGTCTGCTTGGATTGAGGGTGACGAGAGTTAAGTGAGGGGAAAATCAAGTTTGATTTGAGGGTGAAGTTTAAGAGGAGAGCGTTATAGAGGGTTAAGCAAGAATTTGTTTAAGATGTTTTGTGTACTTTTTACCTCACAAATTTGGGGGTTAACGAGGGAAAATGAGAAATTTTGTCTAAAATGTCATAAATATCTTATTTGTCATGTAAAATTTCATGACATTTTCTTACATTTTTCGTGGCTTTCAACCTGTTGCTTCGTTTTCGTGGCTTTCAACCTGCCGCCGTCTAGGTGCGTCGTCTCTTCTTCCTTTCTCTTATTACTCATAGTTGAAAATTGTAAGAAAAAAAAAATCGTCGATTGTTTTTTATACATATGTTGATGAGCATATATGTTTTATGCATCTGCTGAGTTGATGTACATGTGTGTTTTGTACAATTTTATGTCACATATAATAAGTGTATTTTGGTAAACTATTGTATTTTTATTAATTTTCTTCCCACTCAAATTTTAATCCAAGCAAAAGTTATTACACACACCCCACTAAACTCTCCCTCCAATCCAAGTAATGTTATATATATGTATTGACTCCCCCACTCTCGCTTAACTTACCTTCACTTAATCCCACTTAACTTTGTTTATTTTATCTCTCAATCCAAGCATACTCTATTACATTTTCTACTTAAAATATGTATTAATATATATATATATATATATATATATATATATATATATATATATATATATATATATATATATATATATATATATATTAATAAAAATACTGGTAGACATATTTATGTAAAATACACATCCATCAATCAGATCACATGTTAACTGTATACTAATAAGTATACTGGTAAGAAAAACTGTCTGGTCGATCTTTGTTGATTTGAATGGGGGCTTCAAAATAATAAAAAGTAACTATTTGAATGGGGGCTTCAAAATAATAAGTATACTAGTAAGAAAAACTGTCTAATAAGTATACTGGTGTTTGCTTGAGTTCAAGTAAATATAACTTATCAAATTTGTGCGTGGCAACTGTCAACAGATCCTGGTTGTAACTATTTTACTCTGTAGCAGAGTAAATGTTGCTCGAGAAATCATAAAAAGTAAAAAAAAAAAAAAAAAAAAAAGAAATTTTCACACAAGCATCAAAATTTAAAGAAATCGTACAGAGAATATAAAATTTACAAAATTTTAAAAATGAATCAAATCGCCAAAACCTATATGACTTGATTGTCAAAAAATAAAAGAACCACGAAAAATGCCGAAGCCTTTGATATTTTTTATTTAGGGAAACACCAAACTCTATGAAGTAGTTTTGCGAAAAAAACGTCATAGAAACGTTTGTTGGTATTTAAATTTTTGGTAGGCCATACAAATGTTGGATGTGAAGTCGTCATCTACGTGCGGATTATAAATAGGATCAGAAAAGTGGAGAGTAAGAAAAAAAAAAAATTGTTGGTATTTAAATTTTTTTGTATTTATGTCTATGTTGATCTCTTTTTTATTTTTTCTGCAAGCTCTAAAAAATGTTGCTGCCTACGCTAGTAGGGGGAAGGTTGGCGTAACAGGATAGGGTTTGGTTCGGTCGATCAGAATTGGAGACGTTGTATTTCGGTTTCGATTTCAGTTCAACCTTTCGGACCGATGAGCATTATTCTAATTATTATTATATGTGAAGGAAAAAGCCAAATATAGTGTAGTTGACTGAAAGTGGTGAATGAATTCCTCGTAGAGATGAGATGCACCGGCCGGGCCGGGTCGGGCCAGGCACAGATCCATTGTGAATGAATTCCACCTGTCGTGTCAGCTCAGTTTGTGCTGCACTTCACGTGCGAGGCCGCGCAGACTGACTCGAGAGCACAACCACATGAAGTAGTAGTAGTAGACGCTCGATAGCAATTTCGATACTTGGGGCAGGAGCGGGGCGGGGCCGGGCCGACCTGACAGTACATTGGATTCCTTTTGAAGCCAATAAATATATTTACCTAGAGGCTGACCTGAGTCCTGACCGTGACCCTGACCACAGTTTTGTTTCCTATATATACATATTCTTGATTGATTGTTTGTTTAATAATGCTCGCTCGCTCATAACTTCGTCAGTCACAAACACCTCACGTTGTCACGTACGGTCCTTGGCCGGCCTCAAAGTTATAAGTACCAATTCCAACGCCTTTAATTCCTTCATTGTGCATTGCAGACAAAGCTAAGTGAAGTGAAGTGAAGTGAAGTGCTGCAATATATATAATATAATATATATATGGCCGATCATGAGGAGGATCAGGAGAAGTGGAAGCTGTCAAAGAAGGCCGGCGGCAGCTGCAGGAGACCAGCGGCACCACCATTAATGGATGGTGACTCCTCTGCAGCAGCAGGTGGTGGTCACGTGTTGAGGAGGTCGTCCAGCTTGCCCAAAGCGAAGTCGTCGTCGTCGACGATGACCACACAGACACAGCAGGTGCCACAGCGCTCTTTCACAGACCGCTGCACGAGCCAGGTCAAAGAGAAGCGCTCCAAGTTCTACATTGTGCGCAGATGCGTCGCCATGCTCGTTTGCTGGCGCGACTAATCCCTATTTTTATTTTTCATTTCTTCTTCCTTCCTTTCTTTCTATAATATTATAGAATAGATATGATCGATGCATGAGTCTTCTCTTTATCATCATCATCCCAGTACGAGTTCAATTTGAGGTACTAGACTACGCACGTACGTTCGCCAGCTAGCTAGCGAGTTTGTCTTGTAGGCTGTATGTATGTATGTAGATACTTGTTTCCTGCAACATTTTGAGGATGAATTTGACATGCATGGATATATATGTAGTCTTCAATTGGTTAATTACTTGCTGCTTGTTAGCAATTTGATGAGCACAAGAAGGAAAACTTGAACATTCTTTATTTATCAATTTGATTCATTTCCGTTGGTGCATGCGTACCTACCTACGTATTCTCTGTTGCTAGCTAGCTTAGTAATTACATTATTTATCTTGTATTCAAATAATTCAAGCTCATGTCAGTCAGTGCCAATAATGTGTATGTGACATGGCATGGCATATATAATTGAGAGATGGTGACGTAGGTGATCATGCATGCCGCTAGTACAAATTGATTCCACATGCTCTATATATATCCAATTTTCCCCTGCAGAGCAGAGGCTGCAGAGCAGAGTCAGATTCAGAAGCAGAGCTTTCCAGCTTTCCAATCACTCCCACGTCTAACTCAGGCAGGCCGATTACTATATTCATTAATAAAAATAGGGTATTATAGAAGAAGAAAAAAGAGTACATTTCGATCTGCAAAAATATTTTGACTGGGAAGATATATCACTTCTGCAACAAAGATTTTGAGTTGAGGAGGGAATTTTGAGATTGAAGCCGAAGGTGATAGATAAACAGTGTCGTAGTATTAATTAAAAGGTTAAACTATGAGAGGGACAGAGAGAGCGAGAGCATCTCCAAATCTATTGTGGGTTTGAAAAAAAATGGTCGAAATAGGAATGATAATTTTTTTTTTTTTCCAAAATTAGTTCTCCAGTGCAAATGTGAAATAAAGTATAGAGTTGACGTGAAAGATATTTTGGGGAAAAAAATTCAGGGTATCAAATTGTAAAATTTTTTTAGGATATAAAGTTGAAAAACAATAATAGTTGAGGGTATCAAGTTGCAATTAAGCCAAATATTTATAAAAAAAGAGAGAGTAGAAGCTGTCTTGAAAGTTGTAAAAAAATATTTTGTATTATTTTTTCAATACTTTTGCATTGGAGAAGATTTTTCAATCTTATTGTCGTTTGTAAATATAATATTGCTATCTATAAAAGACATTTTTATGTCCCATGTCACATAAGAATCATAACACAAAATAAAACAATATGGTTGGAGATAGGGGTGCAACTCGGGCGGGCTAAACCCGAACCCGATCGGGTAAACCCGTTAATGGGTTGGGTTAGGGTTGAAGATATTCGGGTTCGGGTTTGGGCTCGGGTTAAAATATTTGAACCCGATCAAAAATCGGGTTGGGCCTGGGTTCATGTGTTGGGTAACCCGAAAAATCCGAAACCCGACATATATATAATTTATATATATATTGTTTCATACTACTTAAATAAAAAGTTTAAACTATAATTTTTTTCACCCAAACTCTTCAATTCCTTGTCCTAAATCTCATTTCAGTTTTATTTTGTAATGATTGAGACTTGATTGCTATTTGATTATGCATTTAATATTACTCTTGTTTAAAATTATTTCAAATATCATATTAGAGTCCGATAAACCCGATGGACCCGACCCAACCCGCGCCCAATCCGATCCTCCGGACTTGGTCTTGGGCTTCATATGTTGAACCCGAAGTCGGGTCGGACTTGGACTTGGACTAGGCTTATGATCTATCGGGTTGGGCTCGGGTTGACCTCAAACCCGACCCAACCCGCCCAAGTTGTACCCCTAGTTGGAGATGCTCTAAGTCATGAGGTTTTAGTACCTTTTAGATACTTACATAAATTAAACAACCAGTACTAATATAAATTCCTCGACATATATGTTCCATTGATAAAGATACTCTTATTAAAAAGTCTTCGAGATCAAATAAGGCCAAGCGAAACTCAATAAATGTGTTTGTTTTTATACTTGCATAAAAAGCCAATATTATTATTATTATCTTTTCTAGGTCGGAAAAGTCTTTGATCAAATAGAGCCAAGAGGAACCCAATAATAGATGTTGCTTACTTGGTGCTAACGACTAATCTACCACCACGTGGAAATTGGAAGGAGTTTGCGTTCAATCGCTAAGATATATTCTTTGTTCACCACCAAAAATAGAATATTTTATAAAATTATTTTCAAAATAGTTTATATTAAATGGATTTGAAATATGTCAATTTTTTATTGGACGGTAAATAAGCATCCAATTTTGGTGGATGAACAAAAATGAATTCTATTCTTTGCCCTTCCCTTAAATTATTTTGAGATTTATTTTGTAATTCTATATCAGTGAACATTTTTTTTTCTATTTACTAATTGTTTTTATATTATATTAATGAAATATGAAGGTGATCTGTTTGATCCCATCCTCTCTATCTATCTCAGAAAATAAAATAATAAAATAGTAATCCTTGGCGTGAATTAATCTGAAGTGATATAAAAATATAAATAAACATATATATATGTAAGCAATTGATGTGATATAATAGTGAATTTGGAGAGTTGAAGCGCCCTAGGAAGGGGGGAGGGATATTTTTTAGGGGTGCAACTCGGACGGGTTGGGTTGGGTCGGGTTTGAGGTCAATCCGAGCCCAACCCGATAGATCATAAGCCTAGTCCAAGTCCAAGTCCGACCCGACTTCGGGTTCAACATATGAAGCCCAAGACCAAGTCCGGAGGATCGGGTTGGGCTCGGGTTGGGTCGGGTCTATCGGGTTTATCGGACTCTAATATGATATTTGAAATAATTTTAAACAAGAGTAATATTAAATGCATAATCAAATAGCAATCAAGCCTCAATCATTACAAAATAAAACTGAAATGAGATTTAGGACGAGGAATTGAAGAGTTTGGGTGAAAAAAATTATAGTTTAAACTTTTTATTTAAGTAGTATGAAACAATATATATATAAATTATATATATATATCGGGTTTCGGGTTCTTCGGGTTACCCAATACATAAACCCAAGCCCAACCCGTTTTTTGATCGGGTTCAAATATTTTAACCCGAGCCCAAGCCCGAATCCGAATATCTACAACCCTAATCCAACCCATTAACGAATTTACCCGATCGGGTTCGGGTTTAGTCCGTCCGAGTTGCACCCCTAATATTTTTGATGTCACTGGCCTGTAGCACTAAAGGCATGCCTCCGACATAATTTGACTACTCCTTCTCAAAGGACCCCACCAATTTATTCATCATTTCTAAGCACAAGGAAGCGAAAGAAAGGATGTCGTTCGCATCGCACTATGTTCTTTCTACATCTTCAAAAAGGGTGAAACCTTCGTTCGTTCGTACACTTCACTTGACAATAACGAATTTCAAGGTTAATTCAAATTCTGTGTCTTCCTTCCTATTTCCTATATAGACATAGACATATGTAAGTTATTAGGATGTGGTGCAATCCATGCTGCACTGACGCGTACAGATTGATTGCTACTCAAGTGAATTATATATGGTGGCAGCCACATCTGGAATATAGGGGATGTCCTAGGGCTGTGTTTGGTTGGAGGAGTAAAAAAATGAGAGGAAGAAAAAAAATGGGGAGAAGAAAAAAGCGGAGATAAGTAGGGCTGCAAACGAGCCGAGCCGAGTTAAATTTTTGTAAACTTAAGCTTGGCTTGACTAGAATTATTCAAGTTCGAGTTCGAGCTTGATAAGTTTTTTATTTTGAAGCTTACGCTTGGCTTGAACTTGTTTATATTAAGCTTGAGCTTGGCTTGGTTTGAGCTCGAGCTTGACTTGATAAGGAAACTTGATTCAAACTTGATAAACAAGTTCAATAAGCTTGAAATAAAGCTTGTCGCTCAACTTTGTTTTAAGTTCATTAAACTTGATTTCAAGCTTAACGAGCTTGATTGCAAGCTAGTTAGGTTTGAATTAAAGTATATAAAATATTAACAATTTATTTATAAAAATTTAATTTTTAAAAAAAATCCTTAATATCACTTATTTTGGACATAAATATATAATACACAACCATATTATTGTATATATATATATATATATATATATATATATATATATATATATATATATATATATATATATATAATTAGATTTCAACAAAGAACAAACGTGCTTCTAAACAAGTTCTTAAACGAGCTTCTAAACGAGCCAGCTCGTAAGCTCATAAACGAGCTAGCTCGTGAGCTCAATCAAGCCGAGTACTTCTAAGCTTGAGCTTGGCTCGTTTATTAAACATGCTAAAAAATAAAGCTTGAGTTCGGCTTGTTAATCAAATGAACCGAGCTCAAACAAGTTTTTATCGAGCCGAGCTTCGAGCAGCTCGCGAACTGCTTGGCTCATTTGCATCCTTGGAGGTAAGGATTTATTTTCTATTGTTTGCTATGAAAGAAAAAAAGTACAGAGAAGAAAAGTGGAGGAATTACTTTTCCTTCATAACCTAAGAAATACAATCACTCCAAAAATGGGATAAAAAGTCGAAAAAATGTAGACTTATATTAAAGGCTAATTATAAGGGCACATATCTTTTTGATCAGGGCTAGCCAGGATTAGGGCTAGCCAGGTTGGGAAGAACTTTTACTAGGACTATCAAAATATTCCACTCAGGGGGCTGTCCAAAGTCCACAGCCCCCCAAACCCAAAAAAGCACTCTCATTTCTAAATTTTACTCTCTTCACAAACCCTAGCTTTCTTCTTCTTCTTCTTCTTCTTCTTCTTCTTCTTCTTCTATCCATCTTTTTCTTCTCCACCATTTCCATTCTCACATCTTCATCAAACCCTAATTTTTTTCTCATCATCATCATCATCATCATCTTCTTCTTCTCCACCATTTCCATCATCACCATCTCCATCAAAACCCTAGTTTCCTTCTATTTCCCAATTTCGATGGCACCAAAAAAATTTAATAAATCCTAAAATGTATGAAAATAAAGGTTAAATACTTCTTTCCTCACAAAGAATGCATGAAAATAAATCCTAAAATACATATTTCACTCTATTATCAAGATTGAAATAAACCCTAACATGTTTTTTTTCATTCGAAAATGTCGACTTTAGGACTGCCAAAAATTGTGGCAGTCCTGAAAGGAACTTGCTGTACAGCAAGTATCTTTCAGGACTGCCTCAATTTCTGGCAGTACTCAATATGTCTAGGACTGCCAGAAATTGTGATAGTCCTGTTGTAGAGCATGTCCCTTTCAGGAGTGTCACAATTTCTGGCAGTCCTCATTACTTCTAGGACTGCCAGCAATTATGACAGTCCTGTTGTACATCGAGTCTATTTCAAGACTGCCACAATTTCTGGCAGTCTTCATTACTTCTAGGACTGCCAGCAATTGTGACAGTCCTGTTGTACATCGAGTCTATTTCAAGACTGTCACAATTTCTGACAGTCCTCAATACTTTTAGGACTGTCAGAAATTGTGACAATCCTGATATGAACCCAATTATTCTACAACTAGGATTTCTTTCATAGTTTTCTTCTACAACTAGGATTTCTTTCATAGTTTTCTTCTACAACTAGGATTTCATGCATAATTCTTCTATTAATAAAGAAAAATTGGTTAATAGACTAATAGATTAATAGATTTGATATATTTGATAACCCAATTTCTTCTACAACTAGGGTTTCATCCATAATGCCCAAACAAGAAGAAGAAAAATAAAGTAGGATTTGGAGAAAGAGATCTGAAAAATTAGAAAAGAGCAAAAAATCAAAATAAACTAGGCTTGCAAAAATTGATGTTCTTGTTCTTGTTCTTGTTGTTCTTGTTTTTTTTTTTCTTGTTCTCCTTCTTCTTCTTCTTGTGAGGAATGGAGAGTGAGGAAGAAAACAAAAATTATAAGACTTATCTTTTATACCTACCACTTGGATGGCCCTGAGTAATTTTTTCAGTGGCAAACTTGTAAATAATGGAAAACTAACACTTATACAGTCCCGATCAAAATGTGCTGTGCCCTTATAATTAGCCTATATTAAATAACAATTGTACCCGCATATGGATTGTATTATTTAAAACTTATTAATGAAATCAAATGGTAAATATATTTTTTTATTGATGATATAATTGGTAAAATCTATATATTTTTTAATTTCTTTCTTTTCACTTTTCTTTCCATACCAAACAAAGAATACATCTCTTCTCTTTTCCATCGTTCCAACTAAACACAAAGGAAAAAAATAATATTTTCTTTCCATATGGAAGGAAAAACATATTCTAATCTTTTTTTTTTTCCTTCCACTTTTCCATCCTTCCTAATAGCCTAGGGTGAGTGAGTGATTCTTCCTGCTCTTGGTGTACCTTCCATTTTCATTTGAAGTTTTCCATAAAACTCCGATCGATCACAATTTAGCTAATTAGTTACTGTTACTGATAAGGTGACAATAGATAGAGATACAATATTCTAACACATTCTGCTGGTACGTACAACATGTGCCAGACCAGTCTTATGTGCTGTAGTATTCAGTGGCTGAGCATAAATTAGACTGGTCTAGACTGTAGTTCGGATTTGCTAAGGAGCTAATTATATACTATCACATATAATGACAAGCAGCGGTGTTAGCACAATTGGTAAAGTTATTGCTTGAACTATGGGAGATTCATTGTTTGAAACCTAATTTTTGTATTTTTATATATTTTGTTTATGTTTTGAGTTTCTCATATAATTTTTTTTCCATCTCTACTCTTAGGCCTCGTTTGGTTCACGGAAAGGAAATCAATTCCAATGTATTTTCCATGGGGATGGAAAAGTAGAATTCCTATCAAATTTCCTTTCCTATGTTTGGTTGGTGTAGGAAAGGAAAGAAAAAATATATCATTGTTCCAACAATATCCAATGTCAACACAATTATAATGAAGAGTTAATTGGTAAATAGGTAATAAATCAAGGCTACTTTTGTCATAATGTTTGGTAATTAATGCTGGGAAAGGAGGAGGAAAAATGAATCCCATGGGTCATGAGAGGAACCATTTTTCCTCCTATTTTCTCCCATGTCAGGAAAGTGTTTCCTAAATTTGTGGCTACCAAACAAAGGAAAGGAACAAGTTTCATTTCCGAATTCCTTGAATCCGTGAATCAAACGAGGCCTTAGCCTCTGTAAAAATAATTTCTGGTTCCGTGTCGAAATGGCATGCAAAAATCTAATATCTCAAATTGTGTCATGGTATGTCGGTATCTATGCTATATATACTGAGCCATTTCATATATTAGTAAGAGCATCATTAGTAAGGCCCATCCCATTTTCTAGATTCTAGATTTAGAATGTAGGAGCTCATTTTGTAGAATAATAAGTCTTATCCCTAGTCCCAATTTCTACAATTTCGATCCCAACCCATCCATGGGTGCTAAGGGTTGGGCCTCCCAATTTCTAGATTATAGATTGTAGAAACTCGTTTTATAGAATAGTAAGTTCCAATTTGGAACCCAACTTTCTAGATTCTAAACTTTATATTATTTTTTTCCTACATTAATTTTTGACCACACAATTTTTGGGACCGGTGCTCACTTTATCATTTCCTACTATTCTCATACAAACCCAACCCATTCTACATTTACCTTTTTTTTGAAATTTTGGGCTCCAAATTGCATTGGAGAGTCCCAACTACTAATGATGCTCTAAAGACTGAATTAAGAGCATCTCCAATCCTATTGTCTTATTTTGTGTCGTGAATCTTAGAGCATCTCCAACTCAATTGTCTTGTTAAGTGTTGTGAGTCTTAGGTGGCTTCTATGTGGCATGAGCCACAAGACAATGTCTTGTTTATGTGACAAAATTATATCTCAAAAGACAATGAGATAGAAAAACGCTCTCCAATGCAAAAGTATTGAGGAGACAATAAAAAGTATTTTTTTCCAGCTTTCAAGGCAACTTTTAAGACAACTACTCATCTTCTTTCTTTTTTCTAATATTTTTTATTCATAATTGATGACATGGAAGAGAAGACATTGTCAAGTGTATTGTCTAGAACAAGACAATCAACTTCACAATGTCTTCTTTAATTTTTTGCCACATAAGCTTCACAATTGACTTGACAATTGCATTGGAGAAGAACTTTTGAATAAAATTTTGTCATTCCTATGTGGCAACAACTTTTTTCCAAAGTCACAATAGGGTTGGAGATGCTCTTATTCACAAATGATGATATGGACATAAAGACATTGTGAAATGCATTGTCTAGATCTAGACAACCAAGTTCACATTGTCTTTGCTATATCATTGTCATGTCAATTCCAGACTTTATTTTACATTTGCATTGAAGAAAGTACTTTTAGGCTGTGTTTGGTAGGAAGGATGGAAAAGTGGAAGGAAGGAAAAAGATAAGGATACATTTTTCTTCCATATGGAAAGGAAAGATCATTTCCTTCCTTTGTGTTTGGTAGCAAGGATGGAAAAGATAAGAGATGCATTTTTTTTTGTTTGGTATGAAAGAAAAAGTAGAAGGAAAGAAAGTAAAAAATATAGGATTTACCAATTCTACCCTCAACTAAAAACACTTATTACCATTTGACTTCATAAATAATTTTTAAATAATACATTCATATGGGGTATAATTGTTAATTAACACAAGCCTCCACATTTTCTCCCATTTTTGGGTATTGAATTTCTTAGGTTATGATGGAAAAGTAATCCCTCTATTTTTTCTTCCTTTCTATTTTTCTTCCATACCAAACAAAAAAAAAAATATTTTCCTTCACTTTTTTCTTCTCTATTTTTCTTCCTCCCACTTTTTTCTCCTAACAAACACACTCTTAAAAAAAATGGCCGTCATTTCTATGTGGCAAACTATTTTTTTTAAACTTACAATAAGGTTGTAGATGCTCTAAGTTGGTAGCCGCAACTGGTGGCATCTTTGACTATTCCACAGATGGCCGATTGAGTTATATTCTGTCATGAATGAAATCTCTGAACATGGAAGATTATTGTCGTTTCGTATTTCCCCAAAGATCCGTTCCACACACACACACAGAGAGAGAACAGTACACAGAGAGAGAGAGAGAGAGAGAGCGCATGAATGAACTGCAAAATATTTACCAATATGAGCTCTTAATTAATAATTGACCTGATTAAACACAGTAACAACTGTCGCTGCATGCGCTCTCTGTTTTTTTTTCTTTTTTTTCTTGTACGCATGGAGAACATGCATGTCATATTGCATCTGTCAGTTGCACATGCATGCATACATCATGAGTCAAATTGTGACAACTTTGAATGGATCTATACTGACGAATCAAAGGATTAATTAGAACAATATCAATCAATATGCAATTTCTCAATATTGGATTCTCCATATTATTCAGATTTTTTTCATATCAAATATTAATTAATTCAAGGGCCCTTGTTGGCTACGCTACATGAATTTGAAAGTTCCTTGATGGGACTTGTTAGCTTTCTCTGGCCCGGAGCTGACAGAGAGTTTTGTTATTGGGGAACAGAAAATACTTTTCACAATTTTAGCATAGTATTTAGTCCCCACACATGAATTTCACTTGCAGACCACCCATGTGTTATGCTCTCTCTCTCTCTCTCGGTGTGACCTGGGCCGGGTTGGCCCGAACCCGTCCGAGCCCGCAGAAAGCCCGGCCCGGTTCAGCCCGCTCGTAGCCCGGCCCGAGCCCGCCCACTAGAGAACCCGGTCCGGGCTGGGTTCACCCGTCCGAGCCCAAGCCCGGCCCGGCCCGGACCCTTTTTTTTTTACAATGTAACGTTATCCCCGGTTCAGCCCGACCCGGTCAGGCCGGCCCAGGCCCGAGCGAGGCCCGGTTCGGTCGGCTGAACCGGATTTTAAAAAAAATAATTTTAATCACTGTTTCCCTTTTTACCAAAATACCTCCATTTTTTTACCGTTTATGACCGTTATAGGGAGTACTTTGGTCTTTTTTGACCAAAATGACCAAAGAACCCAAAACAAGAGGGATGACGCTTATGACATCAATGAGCTGGACCTCGGATCACTTGGATTGGGTGAAGCTTCTACAACCGAGGAAGAGGAGTAGGAAGAATGACTCAAGTCTAAGGTATGACCCTCCAAAAAAAATATTCAAACTTTCAAACTTTCAAACTTCAAACTTTCAAACTTAAAAATAAAATATTTCAAATTTTCAACAAATTTAAAATTTTTAAAAACTTTAAAACTTTAAAAACTTTTAAACTTTAAAAAATTAATAAGACTTTATTAAATACTTCAAAAACTTTAAACTTTAAACTTAAAAACTTTCAAAAAATACTTTACACTTTAAAAAAAACTTTAAAACTTTAAACTTAAAAATAAAAACTTTAAAACTTTAAAACTTAAAATTTAACTTTAAAACTTTAAAACTTAACATATAACTTTAAAAGTACAACTTTAAAAAAAAACTTAAAAACTTAAAAAAAAAACACAAAAACTTTAAAAAAAATATTAAAAAACACAAAAATTTAAAAAATAATTTAATAAAAAAATAAATTTAAAAAGATTAAAATTAAAAAAAAATAAAAGAATATAAAAGGATAAAGAAAAAGCAAATTAAAAGAATATAAATGTTAAAAAATATAAAAGTTAAAAGAAAATTATAAAAGAAAAAAAAAACCAACTAAACCGGACCGGCCCGAACTCGGCACGCCCAAGCCCGCACACGACCCGGACCGGACCGGCCCAACCCTACCCAGACCGGGTCACTGGGCCGGGCTGGGTCCTCTGAACATGAACCGGGCCGGGCCAGATCCGACCCGCTAGATGAACCGGTCCGAGGTCCGGTTGGACCATTTTTATCTGGGCTCGGGCCGGTCGGGTTTAGCCCGAATAACACCTTGAACTAAAACTCACTCTGTTCTTCCTTTCTTTAATTTCATATATAGAGAGAGAGAGCAAAATAAATTGTACATTATGCGAAGATGCGTCGCCATATTGCTCATTTGCTGGACTGACTAGTGAAGCATACATGCTAATCGTTCATGTATCTTTTCTTTCTGAGAGAGGGGTTAATCCCTTCGTCATCCAACAAGGAAATTTGGATTAGTAATTGTAGCCGTAGCCATTAAAAATTATGGGTCCAATCTATTTTTTTGATGTTCATATAACTACTTCCACTATGGATCACACTTGTTCAAAGTGAGATTTGAATATATATCTGTCGATATGCTCTTAAAAACTAAGTATGTTTGAAAAAAGGAGTTGCAATTGCCAAGGAGACTTTTAAACATCCAAGAATTTTTAAGATGGATTACCAAAATTATCCTTGATTCATAAGGGAAACTATAAATTTTATTTTTAAAAATTATAATAAATTAAGGATAGTATTGATAATCTACCTTGAAAATCCTTGGATATTGTAAAGGAACAGGTTCCTTGGCAATTACAATTCCCTTAAAAAAAATTCTTGAACGCTCTTTGTCACCTCCGTGAATAAAGCACGGATGCACTGATGGGCTCTCAAATTAATAAATGCCTACTACTTATGCAAAAAGTTGGAATCCTAAGGAAAAAAAAAATACCATTTTTTTTGTTAGTATATCTTTCTCCGTTTATTCTCACTTCCTTAGCACCCTTAGGTATCGGTGCTCTTCTTAAACATGAGAGTCAACTAATTGCCCACTAATTACTTAGGCAAAAAACCATGAGTCCGTTGTACTCTCGCTGCTCCCTGCCCTTTGCAGTCTCGTTGCTCATGCACCCGATGCAAAAATACGAAGTACAAAGTGTGCTATTAAAATATCACTTTGCGTCCTTCGTCCAAGTCCGAGTCCGAGCTAGGCCCCTCTTCAAAGAAGGTTTATATATAGGGATAATTTAGCAAATACCCCCATTCCAAATGTTAAAACTAGCATATACCCCCACAATTTATTTTATTTAGCAAATACCCCCACTCCTATGTAAAAGAGTGGGGGTATATCTTAAATTTTTATTATTTTATATCAAAAATGGGGGTATTTGTTAGATAAATAAAATAGTGGGGGTATATGCTAATTTCAACATTTAGAATGGGGGCATTTGCTAAATTATCCCTTATATATATGGACGAGAAGTGGAAACTATCAAAGAAGAATTAACAGCAGCAGCAGCAGCACCACCAACGTTGAAGGGGTCATGTAGTAGCGTGTCCAAAGCGAGCAGGAGATGAGGTCGTCCTAGATCTAACTGGTGCGCGAGCCTGCAACTCTGCAGGTGAAGGAAGGAAGGAACGAACATGCATGCATGGAGGAGCCAAATTGTATCTATATATCATGGGCAGATGCATGTGTCAGCAAGAGCGGAATTAGAATCCCCCGAACCAAACACACACAAATATGGCACATTTGCCGGTTACGTACTTCTCGTTTCGGTCTCCGACTCTCCTGCATGTGAAACTCCACTTGGCACATTTAGGTTAGATCTCAAATGGACGTAACGTTTTGTCCAAAGTACACACTTTAGACTGCTAGTCCTACGGACATTTAAGTAAGCATTATATACACCAATCCCCTCCCCAAAAGAAGAACCCAAACTGGTCCTTCAGATTGGGTATACAAACAAATTTGTAGAGCCCATCATCCCCAAAAGTAGAACCACCCAAAATGATTGGTTGGGTTGGGCATACAACTTTGAAGAGCCCATTGTTATTCAGATGCGTAAGCATGTAAAAAGTGGAGGCCCAATAACGCGTGGGTTGGATTCTTCGAATTTGAACCCGCCCGCTTCGCTACTTAATTATCCACCGACCAAACAAAAACCTCCCGTGCAGAAAAGAGTGGCGACGAGCACAAGTGTTAGGGTGCGTTTGGTTGTTAGTTTAAACTCAGCATTCTGAGTTTAAACTTCAAACACATGAAAAATAGTATTTGGTTACCATCACTTGGAAATATACTTTCCAAATTTTTTTTCTAAAAGTGAAGTTTAAAATATGTTTTCCAAGAGTAGAAAAAAACTGTTTTCTAAGTGGAGTTTTTGTCTCCTCACGTGTTCCAACCCACCCACTCTCTCTCTCTCTCTCTCTCTCTCTCACAGAGAGAGCATTTTCTTTTTCCTGCAGACATCCCACCACCCCTCTCTCTGTTTGTGTCACTCACGCACACACAGTAACCTACCGGAATCCTCCATCGTCACCGGCGGGACCTCCATGGTGGCTCACACCACTCCGCCGACACCGCCGACGTGTCCGCACGTGGAGGTGGAGAACGAGGTGGCGGCGCTCCGCGAGGCCGTCTCCGGCGTGACCTCCATGGCGGCGCTACGCGAGGTCGTCTCCGGCGTGATCTCGGCACTCCGCGAGGCCGTCTCTGGCGTGTGGAGGTGGAGAACGCGACACTCCGCGAGGCCGTCTCCAGGCGGGATCCCATGGCGGCTCCCAAAAAAAATGGAGGACACAGGAACAAAAAATCATGGACAAAAAAAAAAAATCAGATCTATGGTGGACACAAGATTTGTGGTGGACACCTGTGTCGGATACTAAAATTTATTTTTTGGACACAGTTGGATATAGTCGGACATGAAACAATATGGACACAGATAAAAAAATTATTTTTTAAAAATATTTTACCAAACAGAATCTTCATTTTTTTTCTCTTAAAATTTACTTATCAAATGAAAGTAACCAAACGCAAAACTAAAATTTCTTTACTTAGAAAACAACTTTATAACTTACTTTCAGAAAACTGATTTCAGAACAAAATTTCAGAAAGTCTATCCAAACGGACCCTAATTTCTGCTCTCGAAGTTGACGACGACGACGAAAGGTCAGATCTCAGCCATTTCACTCTTCTTTAGTGTTAGGGTTTTTGAATCTCTAATTTTTCCTCTTTGTCTTTTCTTTATGAATTCTCTCTCTCATTTTTGTAGGGTTAGGGTTTTCAAAATGGAATGGTGTCTTCGTTTGAATCGACTATTTTTGTTTTGTTTTGTTTTTCCCCCTACAGAGAAAAGGTGCATAAGGAGGAGGAGGATCTATGAGCGGTGCAGTAGATTTAAGTGGGGATGGAGGCGTGGTGAAGACGATCGTGAGGAGTGCCAAAGCCGGTGCTATGGCGCCCACCGATAACCTCCCGCTCGTCGATGGTATCTCCACCTTCTTCTACATCAACATTTTTCATCTATACACTGTACCACTTTTATTTTAGCTTGGTTTGGTTGATAAAGTACATCCGTAAGTAACTGTGCTGCTGATGAAATTCTATACTTACTATGATGGAAAGTGAGATTGCGTTTTTTTTATTATTATCAGTAATTGACAATAATAACTGAAACCGAGATTTATTGTTAGTCAGTTCTGATTAGCCAACAAAATTTCGATATTAATTCAGGTTTACTGGAAAACTGAGAAATTCCTAATACAAAATTCTCTTTTATATTGTCGTTCTTTTGTTTGTGAGTGGAGTGGATACTTACTAAGCCCCTACCATCTTACCAGGCAATATGTCGATAATGGGTACTGATTTATAACTGATGGGTAAGATGCACCCAATTTATTATTGTTAAGAAAAGTTGACGAAGCTGATGAGTTTCCTGTGTTCAGCAAATGTACGCCTCTCCCTCTCTCACATCTCTGTTTTTGTTCAGGTGAGGTAGGAATCCTATGTTGAAGGCAGCTGTTATTATTTTTTAAAAAACATGCCAATTATTAGGTTTGTGTTATCCATCCAAAATATTGACTAGCTTAAAGTCATCTTGAGGAGCTGATTCATAGGCTTCTTATGTCGGTGTTACTACCATAAATAAGAGCAGAAACTAGGGTTTGAACTTTGAAGGGTAGCAAATAATCAAAGTTTTCGCGAAAACATGGTGGACTGGGATCATGATATGCCTTTTCTCACAGCTTTTGTTAAAATTTATGCACAGTTTGTAGTAACCTCAATATGATAACTTAGCTTATTAGGAAGTGTTGGCATTTATATTTCTGCAACGATATCACCAGCTTGATTAAGTGGATGGATAGGGAAGAGTATGCTTCCAAACTCACGGGAGACCAACCTATATTATTTTTTCCTCATCTTGAGAACATCCTCCTGATAATCTTCTTCTCCTTTCAGGCAATGGGTCCTTTCGTGTCACGCCCCGCTCCCGTAGGAGCGATCGTCCTCGCTAAGGCGTGATGCCGCACGGGCCTAGGTTGCGCCCGTGCAAGGCCAAGTCCAGAAACGGCCGATTGAGCTAGGCCACAGAGTCGCACAGAGTGTCCCCATTGCAGCGGAAAGTAAATAAACACAAGTAGAAGCAAATTCGATCTCTTTATTGATATTCACGAAGGTTACAAGCGGCGCTAGGCCGATATTACAAATCGCTCAAACTCTCTCTCTGAAACATAAAAGGCGTGCCAAGTGGCTTACAAGATGGAATGATACATGGCGATGTTCCGATACATTATGTCCTGTATAGGGTGCTTCAGCTTCTGCAACGTCCCAAGGCCCCGGAGTTGGCTCCGCGCCTTAACACGTTCGATGAAAGCTCCGCACCAGCCGGCGTCTCCTGTATCCTGCAAGCAGACTGTGGGATTATCAGTACATTGTTATGCACTGGTGGGGAGGCTAGCTCGCCCACAACGCCATCATTACCAAACACGTTGCATTTACTTTTGTGCACCGACTATCATTCATTGTCTTTCTAATCTTGCCTTAGGGTCAATTTCATGGCACATATCATGACCTATCTCGTGTTACTGATTTCAAGTGTCGTATGGAAATACATGCACGACTTACCCATACTTACCGTCCGGCCTTCCCTGTCCAAAGTAAACCAAGTTAGTCAACATTAACATGAAGTAATATGACGTGATTTATGTAAACATTCAATGTAACTGGCGAGTCCATGTTTCGGGTTCTAGCACGTCGTGGGCATGTTCTAGTGTTACGTTTCGAGCATGTTCAGGAGGCACATTTCAAGCATGTTCGGGGTGGTATATTTCAAGCATGTTCAGGCATGTTACATTTCGAGCATGTTCATGTTCAGGATGTTACTTTGCAAGCATGTTCAGGAGTGTTACATTTCGGGCATGTTCAGGAGACACTTGTTCATTTAACTTAGATTACTTTGATTTCAATGCAAGAACTTGCACGTGGATTGCCACCAGCATAGTCCACTTAATCTACATGCACGGGTCGCTGGCTTTACAAGCCATTTAGGACATTCCCCTGTGGCAATTCTCAACTTAGCGTAGGGTGATGGCTGGTACACCCCGTTAAGTCTCTTGAATATACCCTGCTACTTACGTCTCTTGGTGCCCAAGCCCGCACCCAAGCAGCCCGTAAGCCCGTATTGATTCTGCCTAGGCCGGCCACGGTTTACCCCCCCCAACGCCCGTGCCGCAGAATCCTTCCACACGACGGCCACGGTATTCCCCCCCATCGCCCGTGCCGTTTGTCCACGACCATTTCGTATTGTCTTGTCATTTTAACTTAGCGGCTATCTCCGAGCCGTAGGCTAACCCTTAGCCATAATGCGTTAACGACCAGGTTGGCGTCCGTACAGCGCGGGTAGCGAGCCCCGTTGCACGTGCCCGTCACACCTGTCGCTAGCGTCTTCCATGTCTTATCTTTCATGTATTCTTTCTTTCATTTTATTCTTTCACTTGTTCGTATGTTCATTCATGTTTCACGTATTTATCCATTCGTTCATTCATCCGTTGACTCATTCATTCACGCATTACGCAACTCCCAGAGCGGGAGTCGCCTTGGCGACCCATCGGTCCCATAGCCTTTCAATGTTGCTATACTATACTCGGAACGACTATGTTGATAGTCTTCCCATTTCATTGTTGTAATCCATTCATGGTTTTATTGTTGAACGCGTACGGGACTTGAACGTAAGCTTGTGCCGTAGCACGAGCATAGAGCGCGGGCGAGAGTTTCTATATTTGCCGAGTTCTTCTCCATGTTCTAAACAAGCATGCAAGATGGGATTATTCCCTTAGCTAGGTGCGTTGAGTCATTTATTAGCATGCAAGATGTTGTCGCCTAGCGATTCTCGTGAATGTGTCCGTTTTGTTATGTGTCTAGGCTAAGCAGTGACGGGTTCATCGGAGCCACCCACCTTAGCGATGTTTGCATTGGCCGAGCGATACTCCGAGCGCGCCTTTGGAAGTCTAAGTCTGGATTCATCTTGACGGGCCAAGGCAAGTCTGGCATCGATTTGCATCGATACTTCATCGGGTCGAGGCAACTCTTCGGGTCGACGGCTCGTTTTGAGTCGTTGCACACGCCGTTTGGAATCGGCGTTCCGCTAGGGCGGAGCGGGTCACTACATAATACACCACTCAAAACAAGTCTCGTCCTCGAGACTTCCTGAGTGCAGGTCATCCTACCATTCCTTAACTCGTGTCGTCGTGTTTCTTAGACAATTTCTTCGAACGGCTCTATCGTTCGATAGAATCGAACCACACTTGATATCTTTCTAAGTTCCGTGTCGCACGCGTTTGGTCGATTTTATTGAATAGCCTTTCATTCATTTTATAGTTGATTGTACTTATTCAATTCAAGTGTTTCTTCGCCTTGGTTGCCATTTCTCTGTGTCATGGGACGGAAATATTCACACGAGGCACATTGTAATTCGTCAAATGCGAGGGTCGTAGGCTGAGGCAAACTCACTTTCGTTTATCTCGGTCATCGAGATGACCCGATTCGCTTTTCAAGCGTTCGTGTCCATGAAATCAGTATGATTTCTTCATAGCGGGGGTCGACCAAGTCTAAGAAATTCTCGTCCAATTCAAGACTACGTATTGCACTATCATCGAGCATAACTTCCTATCAACGGTTCAATTCGTTGTACCAACTTTTACTAGCACGATTTCACGTTCGCGATACTCGTTCACTCCCCAAGTCGTGCTAGAACTTAACGTATCACTGGGCTGGATCGTGCACGCATTCCAAGCGTCCCCAAAATACATGCATTTAGCCAAGCCGCATGATTGAGAATTTGTCATTCTCACTCGAGTCGCATCGTGCACATACTCAAGCGTCCCTGAATATATGCATGTCAGCCGAATCTCGTGAGGGGTATTCCTATATTTGTGATTCACACTATCCATCCATGCCAATCCTCAAGATCAATCTTTCGATTGATAACTCATGAAACATGGCGTCTCGCCTACCCGCTAGGCCATCTTTTCGAGGCTAAGTCAATGTCAGGATTGGAATCATAGTTCCCCAACAATAATGCCAACACTGACCCCAATCCTAGGGTCAAACCAAAGTCGGTAGTACGGGGTTTTCTACCTAAGCTCGCGTCACTCAGATTTCTAAACATCGAGCACGATCACCTATTCGCATCAATGTATTCGTCGCACACCGCAACGAATTTAAATCCATTCAAATCACTAAATTGACATACTTCACATATCCATTCTAACCAATTCACGTATTCGATCACGAGTTCATCTAACTTGACAATATGTTGCGCCCCAATCTCACGCGAGTCCGATTATCCACGGTGGTTCATGAATCACCATACAACGCTCCCGTGGAATAATCATTCTCATCGGGGCGTAACTCTTGTTTGGGTCCAGACTAATTCATTTTCGATACGCGGATTGGACCTACTCAATCCTCAAGTTTGATTTTTCAAGCACACAAATCCATTATTGAGTCACCTTCGCGTCAAACCACAAATCGAAGCACACAAATTGTTACGCCAAGCTAGGTCAATCACCCCCGCTGTATGTATCACCATACCAGCGCTCATGCGGAGTGATCGCCCTATTCGGCGCGACGCATGTGCGAGGCTGGAGTTGCGCTCGCATAAGACAAGCATGTCGACGTTGAGGTTATCGTCGAAGTAAATCCAAGTATTTTCATTTTCATTCGAGCCAAGATCGATAGTCCATTCGTCATTTTGTTCAACCAGAAAATCCACGAGCCACGTCTATATTTTCCTCGACACGTTTCAATATCCCAAGTATAGCTTCCAACGGAACAATGACATTTGCACGATCGTCATTCGCCGAGTCAGAGTACCCCCGAGTTATCGCATATCGATCTTTGATACGCCTCAATACCATCGACGATATGCGTAACCTGACGATCTTCTTTTGCAACCAATTTTGAGTCATGCGACGATGCCGTTGTCCGAGTTGGATATTCCACCATTTCATTTAATATTCAAGATCAAGTTCATCTGCTATTCCTCGAGCTCGTTTCAAGATCGTTGTTCAAGATTCAAGTCACATTTCATTTGTATCAATCCGAAATCGTACGTGCGATGCTCTAAGTTTTCTCGATCAAGACCATTTATTTCCATTCGTCGTTCCGAGTCGTTTTCTAACATGCGTTACCCATTCACAAGTTGCCCAGCGACATCTCGTTCGGGACTTTTAAAGTCACGGCCAACTAAGCGTGACACGTTCTAAGGCTTTGCGCGATCACATCGCCTCGCCGACATACCCGTTCTATCCGTATATCTTGTAGTCTCGCTCGAACAATTTCTATGACGTCCATACACCACTCGGATTCGAGCCACTCGACTAGTCGTCGACACTCATTCTTATTCTTATTCGAACCTATCACATACACCACTCGGGTTCAAGCCATACGGTCTAATCCTCAATCACGTTTGTGCCACGCGCTAAGACGTCTTATCGATTCGTTCAACGAATCGCTAGCGTAGTCGTTCGCGCCGTTGCGACGCATCAAGTCGTTCGCAATAATCCTCAAGGTCCAAATCGATCCTTCGAGTGCGCCTAAGCGTTAACTCGATAGCATTCCTATCGATATACACTCAAAGTGTATTTCCGTTCTCGATCGAACGATACTTGATATCGCTCGCAACCCGATTACACCCAAGAGTCGAGGTACGCGACATGCGGACTAAGTTGTACCGCTTAACCATCCCGTACGGACTACATTCAAGTTTGCACGCTCACTTGCTAGGTCGACGCAAGACTAGTCAGGCACGCACGCGACATGTTAACTTAGCATATGTTCTCTATCGAGTCAAGTTTAACATCGTTCGACATTGTTAGCGTAAAGTTATTCAGGCAAGTCTTGTGTTTGCTAACTTCCAGCATTTTAGTTTTCCTTCGACTCAAGTCTGTCGTGGTTTGGCACAAAGGCCTTCGCCTATCAAGTCCGTCGTAGTGGTACAAAGGCCTTCGCCTATCGATCCCGTTCAACCGAGTACTTGTACGAGCTTTTGAAAGTATTAGACTTATTGTATGGAACATCCCAAGGCACAACGAGAGAGAGCGTACACTTCCTTATTTCCAACGAGCTTTCAAAACTGAGAATTCGATGTGAAGTCCAAGGACGTAAAGCCGTGCTCTGATACCAATCTGTCACGCCCCGCTCCCGTAGGAGCGATCGTCCTCGCTAAGGCGTGATGCCGCACGGGCCTAGGTTGCGCCCGTGCAAGGCCAAGTCCAGAAACGGCCGATTGAGCTAGGCCACAGAGTCGCACAGAGTGTCCCCATTGCAGCGGAAAGTAAATAAACACAAGTAGAAGCAAATTCGATCTCTTTATTGATATTCACGAAGGTTACAAGCGGCGCTAGGCCGATATTACAAATCGCTCAAACTCTCTCTCTGAAACATAAAAGGCGTGCCAAGTGGCTTACAAGATGGAATGATACATGGCGATGTTCCGATACATTATGTCCTGTATAGGGTGCTTCAGCTTCTGCAACGTCCCAAGGCCCCGGAGTTGGCTCCGCGCCTTAACACGTTCGATGAAAGCTCCGCACCAGCCGGCGTCTCCTGTATCCTGTAAGCAGACTGTGGGGTTATCAGTACATTGTTATGCACTGGTGGGGAGGCTAGCTCGCCCACAACGCCATCATTACCAAACACGTTGCATTTACTTTTGTGCACCGACTATCATTCATTGTCTTTCTAATCTTGCCTTAGGGTCAATTTCATGGCACATATCATGACCTATCTCGTGTTACTGATTTCAAGTGTCGTATGGAAATACATGCACGACTTACCCATACTTACCGTCCGGCCTTCCCTGTCCAAAGTAAACCAAGTTAGTCAACATTAACATGAAGTAATATGACGTGATTTATGTAAACATTCAATGTAACTGGCGAGTCCATGTTTCGGGTTCTAGCACGTCGTGGGCATGTTCTAGTGTTACGTTTCGAGCATGTTCAGGAGGCACATTTCAAGCATGTTCGGGGTGGTATATTTCAAGCATGTTCAGGCATGTTACATTTCGAGCATGTTCATGTTCAGGATGTTACTTTGCAAGCATGTTCAGGAGTGTTACATTTCGGACATGTTCAGGAGACACTTGTTCATTTAACTTAGATTACTTTGATTTCAATGCAAGAACTTGCACGTGGATTGCCACCAGCATAGTCCACTTAATCTACATGCACGGGTCGCTGGCTTTACAAGCCATTTAGGACATTCCCCTGTGGCAATTCTCAACTTAGCGTAGGGTGATGGCTGGTACACCCCGTTAAGTCTCTTGAATATACCCTGCTACTTACGTCTCTTGGTGCCCAAGCCCGCACCCAAGCAGCCCGTAAGCCCGTATTGATTCTGCCTAGGCCGGCCACGGTTTACCCCCCCAACGCCCGTGCCGCAGAATCCTTCCACACGACGGCCACGGTATTCCCCCCCATCGCCCGTGCCGTTTGTCCACGACCATTTCGTATTGTCTTGTCATTTTAACTTAGCGGCTATCTCCGAGCCGTAGGCTAACCCTTAGCCATAATGCGTTAACGACCAGGTTGGCGTCCGTACAGCGCGGGTAGCGAGCCCCGTTGCACGTGCCCGTCACACCTGTCGCTAGCGTCTTCCATGTCTTATCTTTCATGTATTCTTTCTTTCATTTTATTCTTTCACTTGTTCGTATGTTCATTCATGTTTCACGTATTTATCCATTCGTTCATTCATTCGTTGACTCATTCATTCACGCATTACGCAACTCCCAGAGCGGGAGTCGTCTTGGCGACCCATCGGTCCCATAGCCTTTCAATGTTGCTATACTATACTCGGAACGACTATGTTGATAGTCTTCCCATTTCATTGTTGTAATCCATTCATGGTTTTATTGTTGAACGCGTACGGGACTTGAACGTAAGCTTGTGCCGTAGCACGAGCATAGAGCGCGGGCGAGAGTTTCTATATTTGCCGAGTTCTTCTCCATGTTCTAAACAAGCATGCAAGATGGGATTATTCCCTTAGCTAGGTGCGTTGAGTCATTTATTAGCATGCAAGATGTTGTCGCCTAGCGATTCTCGTGAATGTGTCCGTTTTGTTATGTGTCTAGGCTAAGCAGTGACGGGTTCATCGGAGCCACCACCTTAGCGATGTTTGCATTGGCCGAGCGATACTCCGAGCGCGCCTTTGGAAGTCTAAGTCTGGATTCATCTTGACGGGCCAAGGCAAGTCTGGCATCGATTTGCATCGATACTTCATCGGGTCGAGGCAACTCTTCGGGTCGACGGCTCGTTTTGAGTCGTTGCACACGCCGTTTGGAATCGGCGTTCCGCTAGGGCGGAGCGGGTCACTACATTTCGCGCCACGTCTCCCTGTGTCTTTTAGTGAACGTAAAGTACATAAGATCAGTACTGCTATGTAGCAAGCCAAATACTATAAGATCTTAGTATTCTTACTCAATTTTGTTCGTAGTTATCCTCAACATCCGAATAAAAACTCAACCACCTATATTCATGTAAATTCATGGATATTACAAAGCTAAACTTATCGTCATTTTGTTGTGACTAGATTTCTGGATATTTTCATAGCAGGCACCTTTTCTGTGTCAAAATGCAACACCCATGTCCACTAGTCTCATGTTTGCATATTCTCAATTTTGCTTGTAGGACCTTAGCTGTTGTAGTTTCACACCCTATTATAGCAATGGTAAGTTGGTCTCTTTTCTATTTGTGACCATGAGCTCAAGCCCTAATGTGTTTCCTTGATCATGACATATTGGTTTCCTTTTATGCAAGGATTACTGATTTATATGGTCCAGGAATGATCATATGTAATACTTAACAAAGAATACATCCTATTATACACTTTGAAGAAGCATTAATAATGAACACATTTTAGTAAATAAAATATTTGCTGATTTCCATGGCTGAGCGTTTAAGTCTAACAACATGCTAACATATGCATGCACCATTCATGAGTTCCTTGTACATATTAACTCTTATTTCCGACTAACGTGCTCAAGGAAATTGAGGCATTTTACCTATGTTACTAGGAAGCTTTGGAAGATAATAGTAATTAGGCACTATAGATGTGGGCTGAAACTGATATGTACTCTGGCCATACACATTTGGGAGGAGCTGATTTACAACCAGACCAATATTGGTTGTGGATACAAGAGCATATCTTTATCCTAGGAAGAACAGACACTATGAAGATAGGTACATTGTCCATGTCACGTCCTATCGGACACGTATGAGACGACACAAACACTCCAAAATACATTAGGCCATGGCAAAGTCGATATTGTGTCCGTGTAACCATGTCTATGTTATGCTGTCGTATTCATGTCGGTGCATCATACCTCTATCCCAGAATTTGGAGTCGGCTATTAGAATCATTTTCCGTTTGTATATGATAAGTCCTGTCAAACATTAACAAGTATCATATCCTTTCTTATAGCCTTGATCCAATTTCATATTGGATAAATTTGGAATTTTTAGCGCAATGCCTTAGAATGCTGATGTTGGAATCTGATCTTGTCAAATACATTACTTATCTTCTTAGGACTAAGTAGAAATTTTTAAAAGGATAGAAAAAGAAACTGAAAAAGTAAGAGAGAAATTGTCTGGATGATTGCCTCTTTGAGATTGATTTTAGGGAAGTGGATGTAACATTTCTTCTCTTGAGTAATTCTAAATCTTATTTGCAAAGTAGTCAAAGGCGTAAGGCGCAAAGGGTCCATATCGTCCGAGGCGTAAGGCGCACTTAGGGTGCTCGTCCGAGCGAAGCGAGGCGCAAAACTAATAAATAATAAAATATACATAAATAAATTAGTACTATAAGAAATAAAATCAAATAATATATTAAAATCAACAAAAATATGTTAAAACATAACCAAGTGAACTAGCAGAGTAGTAATAGCAGTAGTAATGAACTGAAATGACAAGAGTTTGTATTCTTCCTACCACGTTTTTAGTAAATTTTAGTTTTTCTAGTTCAACTGTAACAACTTTGGCAATCGTGGAAAATGCTTTCTCCCTCCCACTTGTATGAGGTAAGGATTATTTTCATGCCTTAATTTTTTTTGTATATATATAAAAAAAATCATAAGGCGCGCTTTTCTTGGTTGCGCCTTGCTGAAAGGCGCGCTGGAGAAAGGGGCCTCGCCTAGTGAGGGGCGAGGTGCAACTGTTGTGCCTTTCTGCGAGACTACATGCTTCTTCAAACTTCTTAAAATTGCAAGCCTCCTTTTCTCGGTGCTTGTACTGAGACGGAGATTGGGGCTCAAGGTCATTCCTACAAGGCTTCCAGGTGTGGACTCTTTGTCTTGGTTAGTAGCTTTTGTCTCAACTTTCACATCAAGTGTCCTTGAAACTTGAAAGCTATGTTTCCCTTGGATAACCTTCCCTTGAAAGCTTTTCTAGCTAGTTTTGGTTTTCTTTTAATTTCTGGTCAGGACTGAATTAATTGGTTATTAGTTGAAACTTTCAATTCTATAAGGATTCATTTCGTAGAGATCGGACAATGTTTTACGTTTCGTCGGCTACCTAACGCGACCCTCCCTTTATTCGAGCTTGACTGACACTGAAAATATAAGACATTAAGGGACTGTTCGTTTCTTCGGAATCCATGGAACTTGGAGAGGCACAAGAACCTAAAAACCTATGTGGCTTGTTTCATGACTAAATTCTCTTAAGTTCGTGTATCCTTAGACTTATTGTGTTTAGTTGGGGGATGGGGAATTGTGCTTCGAACCCAAAGAACTTGAGCTTTTGGGATGTTGGTACCCACATTTTCCTCTCTACAATTAAGTTCTCCAAGTTCCTTCACTTTAGGCTTGAAACTTGTCCAAGGAACTTGGATAACTTAATGCCTATGTGGCATGGGGTCAAGCCCATGTGCCAAGTTATTGCCCCCAACTCGTACTAATCCCGTAGCAAACAAGAGGACTTGGAGAACTCCTTTCCCGATTCTCTAGGGGATTGTTTGGATAGTGTCATAGTGGTAAGTAGGTTTTATTTTGTACTTATAGTGCATTCTTATGGAACTTCTGTTGTATTATACCATTTCCTCTGTTTAGATGGTATTGAAAGTGGGTTGAGTGAGGAGCATGAACTACTAACAAGTTCATGCTCTTACCTTTTTCCCTTTATGAGATCCTTAACCAAAGCATTGGATGTAGTTTTGATTTGGAGAAAAATCTCTTTTGGTCTATATAACTTCGCCTGGATCATCCTCTAGCACACTGTCTTGGCCCGCTATTCCAACTGTAAACTTTTTCTTTAAGCCATGGTTGCATGGAACATATAACTCTGAAAATGATGAGCAAAAATGAGAACGTTGTACAAGCAGTCAGGGCCTGGGGGTAGGCTTCTTTCGAGCACCATACATTTATCCGAAATGCTGGATTTTTTAGGAACAAATATGTAATATAATATACAAGTATATTTAAGATTCAAAGTTAACCAAAAACCATATTATAGCATTGTAAAAGAATTCAAAACTAAAAAAATTTCCAGACAATTATAGCAGTAAATCTTTTAAAAAAGAAGTGATAAGTCGTAGTCTCCAAAAAACTTTGACAAGCAATAACAAAAAATAACTAAATCTTCTCCCCTAAAAGCTTGGTTAAAAATCAAAGTATATGATGTCTGCTTGTCAGAACATAGATTTACACTGTTCCAATTTGTCTATGTTCTACATGCCGAAACATAGCTTTCTTGGATCGCAGAATAATATCGTAATCCCTCCTTTTTAAAGGGAAAGCTTATAGTTTGGAAACGGCGAACGAGAGGGTGCACGGAGAGGAGGATGAAATCCATATGCAGTTTGGAGGACGAAGTGCAGAGTCCAAAAGTGACTTTTCTCCACATCCAATCCACATCTAAAGGCTTGAAGGAGCTCAAAGGAGAAAAAAAAGAGTAGGGGACAAGAACTATTATTCCGTCGGCAGTTCCTGTTCTCACCACACTTTCAATACCATCCAAACATAGGAAATAGGAAATACAATAGAACTTTAACGGAAATTGCAGTATAAGTACATATCTGACCACTTATTGCTATCCAAACAACTCCGAAGCACAAAGGCTAAGTTGTGACGATGATATGAAAGACAAAAGCTGATAATAAGCGTCTATGAGGGAAGCATATTTGATCTGTTTGAATGAAGCAAGGAGTAAATTTGTGCAGGGCTTTTCCTACGAGAATGGTTTTTTCACATCAGAAGAGGGAAGAACATAATTTTATGTCTTGTTGCTTCAATTGATTTATCACCTTATGAGTGACTTACCATCATCCATGTTTTAACCAAATATGTGGTTTAACCATGGAGAGCATTCGATTCTAGTAGGCTGCATTGGACTCTCTGAATCTATCTATTTGTTGTAAACATGACTTTGAGTTGATCCAAAGATCCTGACCGTTGCAACTCTGGGCGGATTGTCGTGAAACCTTTGAATGCCAGCTAAGGAGCAGGGAGATGCTCACACAATTATCCCCCCCCCCCCCCCCCCCCCCCTTTCTCTCTCTCTCTCTCTCTCTCTTTTCCCATTTTATGAAAGAAGCTAGGGTGAAACTGATGCTCGTGCCACCTAGAAATCCTGTGAAATATTATGTAGGATTCTAGATGGAGGGGGAAGATTAGAAGATTTGTGGTAGGGACTTGTAGAAATATGTAAGACTTTATTATATGCCACCGATCTAACTTTAGACATTTGCTTCGTGCACATTCCTCCCTATATTTGTTGCCACTTCATTATATGCTTGCTTATTCTTCCAATTTTATTTACAGTTCACTATGAAGGCACCCTTGCTGAAACTGGTGAAGTTTTTGATACTACACATGAAGACAATTCCATTTTCACCTTTGAAATTGGAGCAGGCACAGTGATCAAAGCTTGGGATATAGCCTTAAGAACTATGAAAGTAAGTCCAGCTGCAACTATAATCGTTCACTAATTTTAGCTACATTACTAAATAAAATGGCTATATTGTATCCTTCAAGGTTGGAGAGGTAGCAAAAGTTACCTGCAAACCAGATTATGCCTATGGGAGTGCAGGTTCCCCGCCGGAGATACCACCAAAGTAACATCCTTTGACTACTATGCAGTACATTAAGAATACTGATTAATACAAATTTTATCTTGTCCCAGTAACATTCATGTACAAGCTGTTCATTGAAAAGGAGATGCATTTACATGCTCTGTTGTTGGCAACTATTTTTCTAACACTAACTATAATGGATGCAGTGCAACACTCATATTTGAAGTGGAACTACTGGCTTGTAGGCCTCGGAAAGGTGCAAGTCTGGGGAGTGTTTCAGATGAAAAAGCTAGGCTAGAGTAAGTGTGCCTATTCCATAATTATCAATGTCCACGTACCAAATGTGCATGAGCACGATCTTTGTAGCAATTCCATTCCTCATCAATCAATTATTCCCCAGTATAGCCTTCTTTTATACAGGACATCTTTTGAAATAATATGACTTAAAATAAACTGAACTTTGGTTGCAACTGCGAAGACTTCTCTTATCGAAGTCAGAATTCTATCTTAAAATGCCAGGTAGGGTAAGTTTACTGCCGCCGCATTTTTTGTACAGAGAGCTGAAGAAGCAGAGAGAATTGGCTGCTGCAAGCAAAGAAGAAGAAAAAAGAAAAGAAGAGGCAAAGGCAGCAGCTGCAGCAAGAGTCCAAGCCAAGTTGGATGCAAAAAAAAGTCAGGGGAAGGGTAAAGGGAAAGGAAAATAATTATTTTGCATCATCATGTGTTGATTGCTGATATAGCTTATTTTGAGATAACTAAGGCTCAGCAGTTTCAATGCTGACTGAAAGTTGCAAAAGTACTGTACTTCTGTATGAGACTTGTAAAAATAGAGAAGTGATTATAGAGAGCCTTGCTTTTCTCATGTAAAAAAGGAGAAAAATAAGAACACCCATGAGTTCTTTTTAATAGATAGTTTTGTAAGTTTGAAAAACAATGGGTGGGTAGTGGCAAAAGCTGGAACTCTATTTGCAGTATTAGTAAAAAAAAAGGGAAATAGCTGCAACATAAATTGGAGATGCTTTCTCATTCCGTTTCTTTTTAGTAAAGAGTAAAGTTGACAAACTTGAAGTACTTTAGATGAGCGCTAGCAGCAAGATTTATAGAGTGCTCTTTTTACTGATTCTGAATGATGAGGTTTATTGGTCTACGGTCTGTAGAGGATGACATTGGCCTTTGAACCTAATGATCTTGCTAGTCAGAAATCATAAGAAAAGCACTATTCTAGTAACGTTCCCTAATTATTTTTAAAAACAGTCCTCGCCTGACACTTTCAACCCTTAACGCTCATAGGTGCTTAACTTCAGGTTGAACGAAGGCACATGAGATTGAGTGGTAGGTATATGAAAAAGCGTGGTTTTTGCATATATAGGTCAAGATGATGGTTCAAGGCACATTGACCTGAATGAACAAGCGGGAGGGCTACCTTAAGAAAGCACGTACAGTTTGTACAAAGATGCAGCTCACAACGTCTTCTACTATATAATAATGAGGTTTCAAAACGGCTCGAAAATGAGCCGTCTAAGCTGTAATATCATAGTCCATTTTATTTTTAAGAATTACGGAGGATAAATTTAACTTTCTCATCCGTCATTTCTTAAAAAAATTACGAATAAAAACTATCTCTCTCTCTCTTTTAATCCGTACAATTATCTATTTAAAACTAGATTTAAAACTGTTTAAAAACTAAATTTAGAGAAAATATCAAAAAATATTTAAATTGTTTAACAAATCTTAATTCAAATATATTTAAATATTTGAACTATAGGAAAAATTTATGAAATGCCCAAAAAACGAAAAAGTTTTATGAAAAACCAATCGCGCAATAACATTTCATCGCGTGTCCAGAATTAGCAAAAATATAAAGAGGGTTCCGAATGACATTTTTCCTTCCTTCTAATTTATTGAAAACACCCACGAAACTACTCTTAAAAAAACGTTTCGATACTTCATCTTCTTCCATACGCTGCTCACTTTCGAATTTAGGTTTTCTCCTCAAAACTCGTCGAAAAATTTCGAAAAGGCCAGACAAACGGCAAAGTGCTAAAACGGAGGTCCAAACATCATTTTTTTTGCGATTCTAAAATTTCGGAAGGTCGACAAACGATAAAACGGTTTATCTCAGGCTCCTCGAAGATACGCTCATTTTGCGACAAATCGGACCTCGTTTTGACCTCCCAGTCAAAAGTTATGGCCCTCCAAAGTTTCAACTGACCATAAAATGCAGGAGAATGGCCATTCTCCGTGTTAGAACACAAGAATGTTAATTTCGCACGAGGGTGGCCATTCTCCGTGTTAGTAACACGGAGAATGCCATTCTCCGTCTTAATTTACACGGAGAATGGCCATTCTCTGTGTTAGTAACACGGAGAATGCCATTCTCCGTCTTAATTTACACGGAGAATGGCCATTCTCTGTGTTAGTAACACGGAGAATGCCATTATCCCTTAATTTACACGAAGAATGGCCATTATTCGTGCTAAATTACATGGAGAATGACCATTCTCCGTCTTAATTTACACGGAAATGGCCATTCTTCGTGTAATTTAGCACGGAGAATGGTCATTCCAGTGTTAAAACGCAGGAGAATAGCCATTCTCCGTATATATTAACACGAAAATGTCATTCTACGTGTAAATTAACACGGAGATTGCCATTTCCAGTGTTAAAACGTAGGAGAATGACCATTCTCCGTATAATTTACTACGGAGAATGGCATTCTCCGTGCTAAATTACACGGAGAATGGTGACCATTCTCCGTATTAGAAATACGGAGAATGTCATTCTCCGTGTTAGTAACACGGAGAATGCCACATTCTCCGTGTTAATTTACGGAGAATGGCACTCTCCTTGTTAAAATGTCATTCTCCGTGCTAAATTACACGGAGAATGGCCATTCTCCGTGCTAAATTACACGAAGAATGGTCATTCAAATGTTAAAACACAGGAGAATGCCATTCTCCGTGTTAATTTACACGAAGAATGACATTCTCCTTGTTAAAATGTCATTCTCCGTGTTAATTTACACGGAGAATGGCATTCTCCTTGTTAAAATACAGGAGAATGACTATTCTTCGTGTTATATCGACGGAGAACAGTTGACAGAAATCTAATTTTTTATTTTTTTGTTCTGTGGAAAGAAATTTGACATTAATAAAGATTCAAGAGTTTTCGTTTTTCTTTCAAAACGATGCCAACTCTTATGGAAAAGAAAAAAGATCTTCTCTCCATAATTTGACCTAATTGTCGAAAAAGAAGAAGAAGAAGAGAAGAAGAAGAAGAAGAAGAAGAAGAGCAGCGATAATCGAAGTTCGACTGAAAAAAGCACGATGAACTACGAACGATCTTTGCGATCTCTGCTGAAAATGAGAGCAATGGAATTCAGATCTCTCGTGAAGAAGAAGAAAAGAAGAAGACGAGAATCATAATCCAAATCTGAGTTTGTGCAGAGGGGTAGTTATGATATTAATTTGTAAATACAGAGCATCTAAAGAAATCTTGGAATACTTAACGTGGAAATATATAATTCTGGACATTTCATAAAACCCATCATGGGAGTGGATTTTTCATAAAAACAAACCCCGAAATTGAATTCTCAACAATTTCCAGATAATTTTTTCAACAATATCACAAAAAAAAAAATTATCCATAACAAATTATAATTAAATTTTAACAAAATTTAATTAAAATATAAATATATATACAATAAAATTTTATTTTTATTTGAATATTTAAATTAGTTTTTGAATAGATTAGAAAGAAAGAAGATAAATGATTTAACGTGCATTGCACGCACATCTTCTTCTAGTATAATATAATAGGAGTGTGATATAAATAGCTCATATGAATAAGGATGGCCCCTTGCATTTAGTCTCTTATACATTTATCTGTTACATCTACAGACTTACATCATGGGTATGCACATTGACAGATTCTACCCCATTTTGCCGGTATTGTCCAAATTGCTTGGTATTAACAAACTTTCCCTTGTTACATATGCGGCTAGCTGCCTAAGCAAGCAGACAAGAAGTACAAAATGTTAACCATCAAGATGAAATTGTGGGAGATGTTAATTTAACAGAAGTGTGGAAACGGAGACCGGAACCAATATGCCTAGACGTCGGACATATCCAACATAATATACTAGGACCCAACACCTGCAAGGTAAAACAAAGAGCATTCAGTCATGAGCCAAAAGACCAACATAGGAAGACACTAAATCTAGGGCTTTTGCTTCAAACTCTACTTAAAGACAACCAAATCAAATAGGAAAAAATTAATAGGCTTGGCTGCAGCCAAAAAACTTCCATGTTTATACAAAACTTCCATGAGACGCATGCTTTCTTTTATCAAAATAGTTATGATAACAGTAGTGCTTGACTTGAGTTAAGCGGGTGCTGCAATTGAAAGCAAAAGAGATGCATAAACTTCATGAAAATCCTCACACTTCTAGTTAGCTAACAGCAATTCATGAGAAAGAACTATCCTATTACCAGGATTTGATTCAAAGTCTAGAAATGCATATTTACCAAAGGCATGCTCCTTCCGCACATGGAAAACTCAACCTGTGCTTGAAATTGAATTTTGTTTGATATTGATATTGTTATTGTTATATGCTTTTAGTTGAAAACCTTGTCCTGTTGTGGTTTATCATCTAGTAAATTTGGAGGATCCAAAGGCTGTTGGTTTCTGAAAAACCTTGGGGGAAATAATCTTATTACAGCTAAGAAATCTTAATATCAGAAATTTCTTATGTTCTACAAACTGCAAGCTGCAAATGATGGTGAGAATTTCGTAGAGTACGAATGCAAATTAAATTAGCAAAACATTAAAGTATGGTTCTTACCGAAACAAGATTTCATATATACCAAGGTCATATGGATGTTGATAGAACTTTCCTGCTCTGTCTGCTAACCACATAGCTCTTACCCCTTCATGGTACTGCAAAGTTTGCAGAGTATCTTAAAACAGATTCTCGAATTCTATTTAAAAAAGAACAAGTTGTTTGGTACATACCTCGATTGTTGTCTTATTATGCAAGATGAGATAAATATGCCAACCAAAAAGGATGCTTAATGCCAGAGTAAGGGGAATCAGCAAATCACACAAATTATCTGGCCACGTAGAAGGTATGTTATCGCTGCCAAATAAATACTTAGACGACATGAGGACCAGAAATTGCTTACATATGATTCCCAAAAGAGCCTCCGTTTTGCTGCTGATCCTTATGAACGTCATGAACAGCACTACCCATGAGAAGAATCTGAAACAAGATCATCATCACTATTCTGCAGTACTATACTACCATGAAATGACATATGTAGTCAAAAGAGAAAGTACTACCATAGAGTAGATGCAGGAAATCACAGCATACAGCACAAAAACAAAGAACACCTTGTAATTTGCATGCCCTACACAATTGTTTATCCATACACAGTGATGATCCTGCACGCATCAAAGGCCACGTTGGGAAAACCAGAAGTTTCTGCTTTAAGAAAACACAAAGTTTCAATACATACCATTCTTAAAACACATCTTTTGCACACACGGCAGTGGTGGGCACGAGGAGGTTTATAGTGAGAACACTTCTGACAATACCTCAGGTCTCCGCCCTGAAAGACCACAAACTCTGAGGACTATAAAATATTTTGGGCTAGAGCAAGCCATTTTCCAACTTTACAAATTAGAAGTCCATTTGAACAACTTACAACTTATTAGACAAAAGCATGGCACAGAATAAGATGATGTACTTACCAACAACAGGGATTGATAGCTTAAACAAGCAAAGATAACCAATAGCAACTAAATAACAGAGACATACCTAAGCCGATCTGACTGCCATTTACAATAGCAGGAATAATAAAAAGATGATATCGGAGATGGAATCCTGGATTACAAGTTAAATCTGTATCAGGAATAAAATAGGGACCTCAGTTGTAATTTTTGACGGTTCTTGAAGGTGATTGAAATATTAAGAACTGCACAACGAAGAGAGATGACACATGTTGCGGAGTTTAAAGATACAGATGGGACTGCTGATAATATGGGAACACATCAGAAAAGCAGCAAGCACATGTTCCTTAATGTTAATACTCTTTTCTAAGATCTACTTAAATAAAAATGGTCTGGTTTCAGTATCCGATGGCATTTTTCACAGTTCATGTAATGCGCACCTTATAATCATGGAACTTAATGGAAAAGCACATTATTGGACACATGATCCATAGCTTTCCGATGATCTCACTCCCTTCTACATCTGAAATTATGGGTTTCAACTTTCCTCCTATTCCTCTTTCATATCCTTCACTCCCTTCTACATCTCACTCCCATCCTTCCATCGGCCACAATCATCAAACTTTATATAAACACACACACACACGCGCAGAGAGAGAGAGAGAGAGAGGGGTTAATATAACAAACCTATCCCTAACCCTAAAATATCATCAATGGCATAAACCCTTTTCCTCGATGCTCGTAACAGATGCTAATCTTATTATCTATGTTACAAGGGCACTCTTCAATAGGACCTTAATCCGTGCCCTTACCCGTATCTGACACGTATTGAACACAAGACTTCCTCGACACTCCTATCATATGTGGATTGCCCATGTCTAGGCCCTCAAAGGATCCAAAACATAAGGCAAGTGTTTTTGGCGTATACAGATTGTGCCAAAAGTAATTAAGAACGTACAATTTCTTGGCAGTCAATCCTTTCTAGAACTTCTTTGTACGTAGTTACTATTTAAAACATGCTAATATAGATGGGTTATTTTGTATAAGGGTACCAAATTTATAATCTAAGACTTTGGGTACTGAGTTTGTCCATTTTAGACTTTGGGTATTCGAAAATTTTTAGTGACACATTTTATTCACAAAACTGGACTTTCAGTGACAAATGACTTTTAATGACGAAAGTTTGTCACTAAAATGTGTCACTAAAAATTTTCGAGTACCCAAACTCTAAAATGGACAAATCCAGTACCCAAAGTCTAATTACGTTACAAACCTGGTACCCTTATACAAATTAACCCTATATAGATATTATTAAAATGTAAAGTATATAATATGCATATGAATATATGTTGTGTATATAATTTGTATCAATGTCGTACTTGTATTCCAAAATTCTCTAAAATGACCTATTCCAAATCCACATCATGTCTTGTATCTGAATCCATGTCTATGCGCTCTATATTATTATTATTATTTTACTTCTCTCTTTAGAGTTCCCTATCGCCTATGATACTCCTTGATTATGTAGCTTCATTTTTCTAGAGATGTAGAAAGTAAATGGACCTCCAAGTTATACTTATCTATACTTAAAAGGGCACAATTTATGTTGCACGGACATGAAAAATGGTGTCCATATCTCTATCGTGTCCATACCTGTAAGCTCTCGAGAATTTAATTAGATTTAATTAGAATTAGTTAGAGTAATCGTATTTAATTAGGAATTTAATATGATTAATTATGATTTTTTTTAAGTTATTAATAATTTTCCACTTTTATTTTTGATTATTATCGACACGTTACCGTGACTTTTAAATTAGGAGCACAAGGCTAGTCATTTTCCAGACCAACTTGTCATGCGCGATCTACTCGAGACGCTCTACACCCATGACCTTCGTGTTCCACTCAGACACACTCTCTTGTGCTTCATTTTTATCGCACAACTTTCCGGACAATTGACCCAATCCCGATTTACCCCACCGAGTCACATTTAATTCCAACTTGTATTGGAGACCCAATTTGACCCAAACTGGTCGACCCAAGTTATGGACGCGGACCATTTTGAGTCTACTACACGCGTGCCACTTGTGTCCCATCCAATTTAGTTCCCGTGTACTATTTATTTATCAAAGATATTAAATGGCTAATTTAGGTCATTTAATTATCGGGATCCAATTAAACCCAATTGTGACCCAACCCGACCCATCGGGACTCAACCCAAGCCACATGGCATCTCCCCTACAATATACATACACACACAACACCCTATAAATCCTACAAACACCAAAAACACACACAACCATCACACCCTCTCATTTTTCCTTAAACAAATAACACACACACATCACCATCACCCATCACTATCACATACTCTCTCTTTTCTCTCCTAAACAACTCCTCCCCCCCCCCCTACAGCCGAACAAGCAACCCCCTCCTCTCTACATGTACATGTCACCATCACTCTCTCTCTCTTCTTTAATTCAAAACACCCACATCACTATCATCCTTCTCTCTCCATATTTTAAACACACCACCACCACCATACTCTCCTCTCCCTCACCTCCCCCTCACCCGACAGGACCACAGCCCCCTCTCCCATTCGGTCCCCCCTCTTCTTCTTCCTCTTCATCATCATCTCTCACTCTCACTCTCCCCTTCACTTCAAAACCGACCCCCCCTCCTTCCATTTCTTCATCTCCTCTTCATCACTCTTCTACTCCTCCCACACTTCACCACTACACTCCATCACCACAACCACCCTCACCACAGCCTCCTCCTAGTCCGCCACCACCACAGCCCCTAGGCCGACCACCACACCCACCACCACTCCATCAACATCTCCCCTCCTTCTCCTTCCTCTCCAACACAACCACCACCACTCACCACCTCCACCACACTCCCTCTCCCCTAGGCCGACCACCCCTCCCCCCTAGGCCGGCCACCACACCCCTGGCCGGAGCACCACCACCCCCTTCACCATCAACTTCACTCCATCCATGGTAAACTCTCCCCCCCTCCTTACTTATATATATATATATATATATATATATATATAATGTGAATATAGATGGGTAGAAATTTTGATATTTAAATGTTTGCATTGGGGAGGAATATGTTGTAAATAATTTTGTGGATGGAATGGTTATGTTCATGCATAAATGATTCATGTATATATATAAGTAGCCTTATATATAATATATATAATATATTATATATATATATATATACACACACATATGGTTACTAAAATAAATGATTCATATATATAAATATGTATAAATGTGGATGTGTGATTAATAGTGGTTTTCATGGTTTAATGTATGTATAATGCAATGTAGGGATTTTCATAAACATTGTTGAATTAAAAGGAATCCATGCATATACAATATATATATATAATATATATATATATATATATATATATATATATATTTCTTGTATGTATATACATACGTGTATAGATATACTCTTACACATACAAGTGTATCAATGTAGTTTCATACACATAAATTATAATGTATATATATATACCCCTTTCAAATATATGTAAATATACACTTTGTCTCATTATGTACGTATATATATAAATGTGTACTCTTAGCCTCATTATGTATATATATACATATATAAACTCTTTCAACTATATATGTATGTCTTTTATATAAATAAAAATAGATATTTGTCTCTATGTACATATATTGTATATGCTCTATGTACACTCATGTACACACGTATCATTTTAAATATAGGACTTACGTACATAAATCCCTATACTTGTATATACACATGCTCTAGGGATACTTAATTATGTAATATAGGATTTGTATTTGTACATTCCTAAGCCTATATATGTATAAACTTGTCACATGTGGCTTGTGGTTGTGCACCCTTGGATAAATATAACTTAATATTTGAATGTGGTATCCCGTACGAATAACGTACTCCTACTTTGTGTGGATAGATGTATGGTCTTGGATGTTCATTGTGAGCCTTGGTTGTGTGATTGTAGGTCCATTGGACGGCGTGATTGAGGCAGGAGGGACCGGAGCACTATTTGCACATTGCGGGATTGAAGGCAAGTATACCTTGCCTTGTATTTACTGCTTTACATATACATCAATACTCTTGTAGTGTAGATCTGATTAGTAGAGTCCGGATTACCCCGGGCATAGTCGATGTGGGCGTCGACACTAGGACGACCTACTTGGCCTAGTTATAGACGACGTACCCTGGGAATGTGGAGTTGTTGTTACAACTTCCTTGACCATGACACGTGTTACGACACGGCACTGAGTGAGATCAGATCATGGCACGCGATGTCGCTCTCGACTGGCCATCAGTGCGAGTGGCTCGTGTGACGGCACATATAGGGTAGTGATGGTCCTAGATAGCTGACTCTTCATAGAGAGTAGATGTGGGTCGTGGATGCGACTTATACATCACGGGGCGGGAAAGACAACCAGTAGGCGTATGGGACAGACAGTTACATTATTTTATGTTAGCCTCAGGGATGGCCGTTGTTGGCATGGGCCCTTACTAGTAGGTACATCTCCGGCAGCGGCCACTAGCTGCGCGCTAGGTTCGGTCGGGAGGACGCTAGTGTTGAGCTAATCGGCTCGTGATCCGACGCTCGGCCCGTGTTCCGACGCAAATCCTTCGGCTCGTGATCCGACGTCGGCCTGTGCTTCGACGATATTATTTTCACCTACCCATACGTTCCAAAGTTGTCTTTGTATGCATTCACTTAGACTGGTTAGCGTATCCCCCTTATGTTAGATCAGCATTACTTTATGGCATGTCCCTATTTGTATCTTGCTATGTCCCCTGAGGACCTGGTTCTTTTCCAGATCCCGACGAGCACACATACTCGACGATATACGGTGCCGGAGCTGAGGCGGGAGACTTTGGCGAGGACTACGAGGTCTACCCCGAGGAGTTCCCTTGACCTCGGTATGCTGCTACTTGGGCTGAGAGTTTCATATCTAGTTAGCTGATACTCTTAGCTAGTTATCTTCCATTCATGTACTTTCATTTTGATGTACCGTGGGATTGTTTCCACCAGACCTGTATTTCCTTTCAGTTGTATTTGGATATTCAGACTACTCTGTGTTTTATTCAGCACTTTCTTTCTATGTCATTGTGGATAAGATTTAGATATTGCCCGTGTTTGGTTAATTACTTTTACAGCGTAGTACGCCTAAGTGAGTCCATTAAATTGGGTAGCTCACTCTAGGTCGTATCAGCTGGCCAGGTTAGGTCCTAATCCCATACATTTGGGAGTGGGGCGTGACAATACCCATATCCGTGTTCGTATTCATGCAACATAGGTTATTACACTATACCAATTTGAAAAAGTCCGTCCCCGGTACATCTATCGTGTCCTTATCCGTATCCATGTCCCTATTCATGCAACAAGGATACAATACAAAAAGTCCTCTATTGAGATTTTGTTGTGATGAGCATCAAATAGTAAACTACATCAAACATAGTCCAAGTCGGCCACTGTTGTATTTGCCAAAGTAGATGATAAGTTGCATCTCTTCATAATATTGATGCCTCGCGAGTGGGTAGTATAATAATAAAAACAATGTCAAAGTTTAATCCATCAGAATTTAAAGTTTATCAAAGCAATAAGCATTCTTTCTGCCTATTGTACATATAATGAATGAAAGCTCCAGCAACCCTACATTTAGTGGCGGAGCCATAATAGGGCAAGTGGGGTCATGCGACCCCACTCAAATATAATATACACACCACACGAGAACCAAAAGAGGGACTCTATTTTCATGCCGCTCCTCTCTCTGAGTCTCTCTCGGTCGTGCGTCTCTCTCTCTCCTCTCCTCTCCCGTCGCGCCGCACCTCTCTCGCTTGCCGTGCGGCACCCCTCTCTCCTGTTGCGCCTCTCTCCCTCGTTCATCAGTTAACACCTCTAAATATATTTGATTTATGTCCTAATTATTTTAAAATGATTCATCGCCTAATTGATTCATGTCCTAATTGATTTTTTCCTTATTTGCTCTTAGATGACAAGATTTAATTTGCTCTTAGATGGAATGAAATTGTTTGCTAGTATAACATGCTTCGATTAAGAAAATATGACAAATATGAAGTCAAAGTAAATTAGTGGTTGGAAATAAAATATTTTTAATCTTGTTTTCCCCCAAGGAAGAAAACAATATTTAATCATCATAAGAGCCTAGGATGGCAATGTTCATGATTAAAATTGGAGGATCCAAGTATGGGTTTTTAAGATACACTAAATCTTCTCGATCAAATGGTCAAAATTGATCAAAAAGCCATGTACGACCTGCTGGAATGACACTGAAGTTTAAGGTTCTGATTATATTGGGTTATAAATGTACACTTTAATGCCAATGGTATTTGAACTGAATGGAAACAAAATGAGCAGCTACAATAGGAAAATAGGATAGACGACCTAGGTTAGGTATAGAAAATAGGATTTTGTGGCTAAGTCATGCAATTTTTTCCTTTACATTTTTAAAAAAAATTTTGATTAAAAATTTATTAGTCGATTTTGACCCTGCTGCACCCAAATTTTGGCTATGCCACTGCATACATTGAGGCTGGAGATCCAAGTTGCCGTGCTTCTCTCATGTTCAAGATTGTTATATTCAACCCGGGGCCTATGGTCCAACAAAACCCTTCTTATCCCCTACTTGCAAAAGATAAGACATTCATTAGCTTGGGAGAAACACGATGGTGCACAACTTATTGTAATGACATCTAATAACTTTTCTTGATATCTTTGTTGGAGTTGAAGCTACATGCAGCTTCCACTGAAAGAACACCATAGAAGTTGTATATACTCTTTACACCTCTCTTCCCAGAGTCAGGAAACCACAATGGGACGGTACTGGCACCTCGGTTCTTGAAAACCCCTATATAGAGGTTGAAGACCTACTCTGTTCCCAAAAGTCTTGTAACAAGTAGATAGTTTGAGGTAGGAGGAATCCACGAAGCAAGGTACATTACAAGCATGACACGGGCAAATATCTACCTCTACTAGGTGATGGTATTCGTGTCCATGTAAGCTATGAACTGATTACTAAATGCAGTCCAAATCACCCATCTTAACTTCATCAATCCTTGATAGAATCGATATTCATGAGCATATTTCTGGAATCCATGATCAAGCAGGGAACCAATGGCTGTTCATGAAATGTAAATCATGAATTCCTACATGAATGTATATTTAATGCATCTCGAGTAAATTTTTAGGGAACATGCTCTGCCAAAATAAAGAGAGATGATTTTCCAATTGAGGAAAGGTGGGAAGAAGCAATAACACGGAAACAAATACTTAGATTACCATATATATAGAGAGAGATCTAAAGAACATTCCATGGAAGAAAAAAAAATCAAAAGAACAACCACCATACCTTCCTCTTGATCTCGTGGATTGGCGAATCGGCGTCCTCGACGTCCGGCAAGAAGGTCGCCGGGACGCTCCCAGGGTCCCTGACGACCGCGATCGAGTAGGTGGCGACCGCCGCGGCTGCCACCGCGGAGAACGCCGCGGCGTTGGCGATCCCCGCCGCCGTGGTGAGCCCGAGCCAGGCGTCGATGACGACGAACACCGTGACGTAGTAGATGTAGGCGATCCCCACCATGACGGTGAGGATCGGCAGCGTCACGTACCTAGGCTTCGCCATCCTCAGAAGCAGCTCGGCGAAGATCTAGGGTTTCATGCTCCGGTGGTGGTTGAAGTAAATGGGAGGGGGCATGGAATAAAATTTGGTAGAGGAGAGCTATCAACAAAGAGAGAGGTGTGGTAACTGCTTTTGGAAGCGAGCGAGCGAGCAACAGCCGTCGCCGGCCGGTGGATGTGCAGTTCTGCTTGCTAGTCGACACGACTGTTTGCGCACCGACTCAACTCTTCTATAATGTTCCAATATGTGCCCCTTTCTTCTTTTACTTCAACCACCACCACCTCGAGCATTCGACTTAATAGTATATTTAAGGCAATTGATAAAGGCACTACCTTTTTTGATCGGGGCTAGTCCGGATTGGGGCTAGCCCAATTTTTTTGGGTTTTACTCAGGACAGCCCATTTATTTATCATAGGGCTTCCCAAGTACTCCGCCCTCCCCCCCCCCCCCCCCGAACACAAACTTCCCGTTCTTCCTCAAGAACCCTAACTTCCCTCTTCTTCTTCCTCCTAAGCCCTAACACTGACCCCATTCTCCACCACTCGGCGAGCAGCTTCATCATCTTCCTCTTCTTCCCCACGTCCTCTTCTCTCGTCCAAGGAGAACGATGGCCCCGAAACCGTCCTCGCAAACAAGGTGCGAAATCTTCCTCCATTTCTGTCGAAAACCCTAGAAATTATCTGAGACAACTAGCAGGATCAATTACGTTCGTTATTTCCATTGCATCGGATCGCAAGGCGAACGTGTTTGCCAAGAGTTGGCGTCGGCCAGGACTGCCCAGTCTTCTGGCAGTCCAGACTGTAAGTTGAACTGCCAGAAGAATGAGCAGTCCATTGGCATAACATGTGTAGCGAAGGACTGCCCATTCTTGGCAGTCCTGACTCTATGATGGACTGCCAGAAAAATGGGCAGTCCATTAGCATGAGAGTGTTACAAGGGACTGCCCACATTTTTGGCAGTCCAACATAAAGTTAGGACTGCCAGAAAAGTGGGCAGTCCTTTCGTACACATGATGTGAGTTAGGACTGCCCTCTTTTCTGGCAGTCCTAAGTGCATGTTGTACTGCCAGAAATGTGGGCAGTCTTTAGTTACACATGTCCTGAGACAGTTCTTCCAATTCAAATTTTAATATGTAATTAATATTCAATAATAGTCATGAAAGAAGACAAAGGAGAAGGATATTGAGGCCAGGCCCGAAAGAAAACGTCCCACCGCATCGGATCGCAAGGCGCGTGAAGCTGGTAGAAATGTCGAGAAAGGGCTATCAATTAGAGAACCCGAACCAGCCTCAGAAACAAGAACACGTGGAACGAAACGTGTTGCAAAGCGTTTGGCGAAAGCGGCGGTAGCAGCACCCATACTCCTGATAAGAGAAGTGCCGGTAGCAGCACCCATACCTTCCAAGTCAGCACTATATGATGCATTGCAGAAGATGGTTAGTCTAGTTTGTTTAATTAACCCATATTGTGGTAAATTTTTTGTTCCTAAAATTATGATATGTATTCATGCAGGCTTCGAAAGTGAAGAAGTTGGGGAAAAGTCTAATCCAATGCAAGGGGAGAATTACGAAGATATTGGTACCCAGATGCAGAACATCGCAGCTGATTACCCATTTATCGATGAGCGACGCACGAAGATGCGTCATGATACTGAATGACTATGTAATTTCCTTTAAGGTTGAATGTATTTGGTAGTTGGGTGACTTGCAAACTTTTCTAATTGGTTGAACACTTGTCTGTGTCAACAGTTTCAAATTGGTTGAACACTTGTTTGCGTATTATGTGAATGTTATCTTGCTTTGACTCTTAGAACTTGCGTATTATGTGAATGTTACCTTGCAAGTTTGCGTATTATGTGAATGTTATCTTGCTATATATGAATGTTATGTTCCGTATTATGTGAATGTTATCTTGCGTATTACGTGAATGTTACCTTGCTCTTAGAACTTGCTGTGAGTATGTGGACTGCCCAGTTCCTGGCAGTCCATGCTCACAGCAAGTTCTGATAAGGACTGCCCATTTCCTGGGCAGTCCATATATGTATTTGGACTGCCAGGAAACTGGGCAGTCCTTATAAGAACTTGCTGTGAGTATGTGGACTGCCCAGTTCCTGGGCAGTCCATGCACACAGCAAGTTCTGATAAGGACTGCCCAGTTCTTGGGCAGTCCATATATGTATTTGGACTGCCAGGAAACTGGGCAGTCCTTAGCAGAACTTGCTGTGAGCATGGACTGCCCAGGAACTTGGCAGTCCACATACTCACAGCAAGTTCTGATAAGGACTGCCCAGTTCCTGGGCAGTCCATATATGTATGTGGACTGCCAGGAAACTGGGCAGTCCTTAGCAGAACTTGCTGTGAGCATGGACTGCCCAGGAACTGGGCAGTCCACATACTCACAGCAAGTTCTTATAAGGACTTCCCAGTTTCCTGGCAGTCCAAATACATATATGGACTGCCCAGGAACTGGGCAGTCCTTATCAGAACTTGCTGTGAGCAGTCCACATACAAACAGCTACTTGTAATAAGATACAAAATGCTACGCTTTGTCAGTAAAATACAAAATGCAACGCTGCTAATCAGTAAGATACAAAATACTCATAGATACGCAGTAAGATAGACAATGTCAAGTATACAGCTGTCTATGCAAATGTTACGCTTCGTCAACTATACATTAGTCTATGCAAAATGTTACGCTTCGTCAACTATAACGCTTCGTCAACTATACATTAGTCTATGCAAAATGTTACGCTTCGTCAATTAATACATCATAGTGGCCCTCCGGCCTTGGTATAGGTTCCACGAAGTTCGTAATTTTCTTGTAAACATTTATTGCATCTTCGAAGGGTGTTACCCAAGCGAGCGCTTCTTCCGGTGCATGTTTCCACCAAAGTGACGCAGGGGGAGGAATAGGAGAGTGCCCAATCAACCGCGGGATAACAAAGTGATCTCCGACGAGTCCAATTGTATTTAGAGTGGATATACTGTAGTCCTTTGGAGGAGCGCACATTGGAAAAAACGTGTTGTTGTTGTGCTTGGAAAAAACGATAATGGGGATCTTGTAATTGTTAGCGAACAGATATGCACCAGAAGGTATGTCCAGGTAATGCTCTGGTCCATCTGGCATGAAGAAGTTTCAACTGTGGCATGGAAAAGAATCATCTGGACTGTCCACCGTAGGCATGATCGACAGCTGTCTCCAACGCTGATCAACGACCACTACTGGAATAGGTCGAGCTTGACGTCGATATTCGTTGATCTCGTGTGCACAAGGGAGCCCGAGAGAATATCGATGTACAACCACATACTTCGACATCTAAACCGACAGAATTCGCACGACCAATCTCATCAAGTAGTAATGTCAATGCGTCGTGGGACGCCACGTGCATTAAATCAGACAAGAGATGTTCTTTCTTGTGTTGGTGTTTTACAATGTTCAGCTCATCTCAAATGAAGCCTTTATCTCGTTCACGACCGAATTGGTCAGTCGATCGATTGATTGCCAAACGGAGACGAAACCACCGGCCGCTGAGCGCAGATATCTTTTTAGTCTTGCATGTGAGCCTTCGACACGGTTGGTAGTGGTCGTGCCGTAGTGTTTCACCATATTCGTCCATGCCAAGACAAATTTTCTTTATGTTCATCAAGCCACGTGTCTTTGATGTAAGAATACACGCCGGGTTGCTCTGCTCCCATTGCTCTTTGAACATGTACCATGCTGCGTCAAATGTTTTCTCACTACTTGCTCGCCACACAAGTCCAACCGTTGTAGAAATCTTGGAAGCGGTCCATGTCGAGTTTGCCGTCTACTTTCTCGAACTTCAGTTTGCATTGTGCTTGATATTTCTGTTTATATGCCAAGTACATAGTAATCTACGAGCATGAGGAAATACGGTATCAATAGCATTCATCAATGCATATTCCCGATCGGTCACAAAACAGACGGTTCTTTATGTCCACTATAAAGTGTCTTCAGCTTTTCCAAAGCCCATGTATAGTCCTCTAATGTTCGGTCCGCATAAACAAAGGCAACTGAAATGTCCTTCGGGTTGAAGTGAACCCAACAATGTAAAATAGGCATCTTGAATTTATTAGTCTTGTAGGTGCAATCAAGAACCAAAACATCGGCGAAGGACCGTGCCAACTGTGTGCAATCCGGATGAGACCAAAACAGAAACGACTTCATTGCTCACCGAAGTCTTCTATGGTATTCCACATAATGATTTTCGGCGAGCAATTTCATCACTTGTTGCATCGCCATTCTTCCTTTTAGACTCCTCGTTCTAGACCTCGCTAGTCATTGTAAATTGTCCTCATAGTGGACTTGTTCCTCTCATTCTTCTGAAGCAGCGCAGAATTATTTCTTTTGGAGCCAACCGGAAGCTGACATTTCTGTAACTAACTTCTTCTCATCATCTTTCAATCTTCCGGCGTAGGCATGACCAGTTAGCGTCCCGAAATAGATGATTGTGGATCCCATTCGTACCACAACTGCCACTTCTCGCCAGTCCTGCACCCCAACACTAGCTTGAATGGACAACCACATTTCCTTGAGCCTGCCTCTTTCTTCCCAGATATTATTGGGAGAAGTTCACTTTTTTTACGATGCACCCTATACGTCCCACCTCTTTCACAGCCAATCTCTGCAGTTTGACGCTTCGGCCGACACCGTAGCGACCTTGAAGTTACAAGGGTTGGTTGGTTTGCCTTCCACTTCTCTGCAACCATTCTAATGCTTCGGCGTAAGTTTCAAAGACAATATCTGTCGAGAATTTACTGCTCAAATCTGTGCACATAGGAGATGGGGTGCCCTACATAAATTTACAATTTTTTAAATACCTAAATCAATGACAAAACCAAACAATCCAATTCAGGCTGTTCAACTAGACTGCCACAACATCTGGCAGTCCTGAGTACTTCATGGACTGCCAAATGTGTGGCAGTCCAGTTGAATCTACTATCAACTTTAGGACTGCCACATTTCTGGGCAGTCCTTGAAGTATATAGGACTGCCAGAAAGTGAGGCAGTCCTTAAGTTCCTACGTATTCAACTAGACTGCCATACTTCTGGCAGTCCTAAGTAGTTCATGGACTGCCAAAATGTGTGGCAGTCCAGTTGAATCGATTATCAACTTTATGACTGCCACATTTCTGGGCAGTCCTTGAGTATATAGGACTGCCAGAAAGTATGGCAGTCCTTACGTTCATACGTACTTAACTCGACTGCCATACTTTCTGGCAGTCCTAAGTAGTTCATGGACTGCCATGCGATGTGGCAGTCCATTCTGGACTAGAACAAAAAAATGTAACTAGGTCAGGGACAACACGAGTTCTTTGGAGGGAATGTCGTGTTCTTCGGAAGGACCGGAGATGATCGATTGCTATATTTGAAGTCCCCAAGTTCTTCCATATTTTCTACTTATAAAAGAACATTCAAAAATTAGGAATCAACCGATTATTTAACAACTTTGCAATATAGTAGTCGAAAACATACCGACTACTAAATATTCGTTGATAACTGCTCTGGGGTTACAAAACAGGAAGATTTTTGTAGGGACAAGAGGAATCTCAATCTAGGGTTTAGAAGAAATTTGAGAAAAGAAGAAAATTTGAGAGGAAGAAGAAAGAAGAGAAATAAAACAATTGACTTTTATACTACCTAATGGGCTAGCCCTAATAAATTTTTTCAATGGCAAACTTGTAAATAACACAAACTTACAAATGGGCTAGCCCCGATCAAATTAGGCAGTGCCTTTATCAATTGCCTAATTTAAAGGCTAAATTATAATTTTATACCCTCAACTATCTAAAATGTTCAACTTGATACCCTCAACTTTGATAGGTACTAACTTAATACCCTCAACTATATAATAATTTTATATTGATACCCAAAATTTTAAAAATGACAAAATTATTCCTCCCTCCTCCTTCCCCGCGAGCTCCCCCCCTCGGCGCCGTCCCCGTGCACCCTCCCCGTGGCCGTGGCCCCGTGCCCCCCCCCCCCCCCCCCCCGCTTTCCCAAGCGCGCGATTCCGTCGCCTCACGCAACTCCGGGCAGGTCAACGCGGGGTGGGGGAGGGAGTTCGCGAGCTGGAGGGGGAGGGGAGGTCGCCGACGGGAGGGAGGGGGGGGAGGGGGTGGGAAGGTCACCGGTGGGAGGGAGGTCGTCGACCGGGGCAGGGAGGGGGGGGGGGGGGGGGGGGGGGGACGTTGGAGGGGAGGGACAATTTTGTCAAAAAAAAAAATCAGGATATCAAGTTAGTACCTATCAAAGTTGAGGGTATCAAGTTGAAAAACTGAAATAGTTGAGAGTTTAAGTTGTAATTTAGCCTAATTTAAATATTAAGGTTTTTAGAAATCTTCAAAGTTTTTAAGTCTTTAAAAAAAAGATGGGCAAGATAAATAAAATAACATTGGTTGGTAACTTAAAAATATAGATTACTGAAATTTAAATACCGAGGTTTTTAGAAATCTTCAAAAATTTGAAAGTTGGAAGGAGATGGCTCACACCCCTGAATTAACAAGAATCTCCTCCTTTTTAAGTCATAAATTTGGTTGAGAAACCAATCTGGAAGATAAGTTTGGAAAAGTTGACATATGTTGATTCAATTAAGAAAAGAAACTGTTTTCCAGTCCAATAGAGAGCTTTTTAAGAACTTTCGAAATTCTAATGCAACATTAAGAAAAGAAAATTCGTTTACAAAAAGGCGAAAACGAAAACCAAATTCGTTTACAAAGTCAGAAAGAGGACAGATGATCGACATAAGAACATGCATTGTTATCTTTAAGAAGGAAGAAGGTGGTCGGTCACCTGTGTCTGATATGCAAAAGACAGTATAAGATTTGCTGCTAGAGAGAGAGGAGCATTGAGCAAGAGAAGACCAAAGGAAAGTTTTGGTTGATGGACAAAGAAATTACCAAGACAAGACCTTAATATCCCAACTATGGATCAATTCAAATTTATGCACACGAAATGCACATTTTCATCACATGCTCTACACTTTAACTTGCATTCAAATACATCAATATTTCTGGAAAAAGCCAGCAATGAACTTTGCCTAGAATATCAAGACCCCTCAACAGTGGAAGGTACGATGGACATTCTAGCTGTGGCCAATGAAGCTGTAAAATTAGTTAGCTCATAGCATCATATGCTTCAGTATTGCCAAATATCCCAACACCACAAGGACTCCACATTAAGATGTTTGAGAAGAGAGATATATGATGTATAATCATCCTTATCGTCTCATCTTAGATATAGTTCTGAGCTGACATTACTCATTTAAATACATGTGTATCAGACACAAACTGTAAATACTAGGTCAGGGTAGTAGCAAATTCTCCAGCCCCGAGGATTTACAAGATGGGACTTTATCTACGTCTTTCATCGCCAAAGCTTTCCTGCTGCCCAAGAATGAAGTCCCTTCTTAGTACCATGGTGCAATGCAGCTTCCATGGAACTGCCAAAAGAGAAGGATTATGTGTCAGTAATTAGTAACAAATGCTCCATACAACCAAAATCTCCTGACTACAACAATGAAAGTGAAAAAGGATAACAAAACAAGTAATAGCATTAATATTGGTAAAATAAAACCTAACAACAATGTTACAATTAGCTCTTCATCATTCACGTGCACGTGCTCCAAAGTTTATCAATCCAACACCCCCCCCCCCCCCCCCCCCCCCCCCCCTTCTCTCTCTCTCTCCCTTCAGAAAAAAATATGTAGAGTTTTCTTTGAGACACCATTGGAAGTCATCTCATAGATAGACCTGCCACTTCTTTCACAAGCAAAGAGTTTAGAGTAAAGAGACTACTTATCAAAACTTGTCTTCTTACTAAAGCTAAGACAACATGCTTTGTCCAAAGGTTACACACTTCACTATCTCCAAAGGTTGGATCTTACCTAGAGCCTGAAGAGAAAAAAAGAGAAGACACAAGATCGACTCTAAGTGTGAAACTATTCAACTTTCATATGCTTTGTCCCTTCAATTTAACTACTCACTTTCTCCATATACATGATATATACCCGTCTTGTTATCAATTTGCAGTAATGTAACTATCCTACTACAGTCTTCTTTTGTGTATAACCTAAATTGCAAAAGCCAATAGTGATCTTCCAACTAGAAAAAATAGGAGTTTTTTTACAAAGGGAAGCAGAAGGAAATATCAAACATGGCAAGTCTAGCAAAGAACTTAAGTAAAATGCAGAGAGTTCTTTATATCTAATAATTGAACTGTAAAGAAAAGATCATACCTGTTGATTAGCATGATTTTGATCTGTGCAACGAAAGAGAATCATATCCTCCCCACTCAACAAAAGTTCATTGGGAATGGTATACGGGACCAGGATGTGTGTGTGCGCGCGCGCGCGGGTGTGGGGGTTGGTGTTTGATTGGGGAGGGGTGACAAGATAGGCACATATCCTCGTGAAAGTTTGGGGTGAGTGGTAGCTCGGTCACTGGTATCCTCATCTGATGTTTATGCAAAGAATAATTGAAAATGAAATTAACTGAACAGCCGTTGGCGAATGTCTAAAAAACTAAGACAAGGTAGATAAAGAGTGAACCCAAAACTAAAGCCTATTATCAAGAACATGTTTATCATAAACCATTCTACAAAATATTTCATGAACACAAAACTCTTCCATTTCCCATCATAACAAGAAGGTTGAGAATATTGGAGGACTCCACACAACATGGTTCAGATATTGCAAACCAAAGTCAACTGTGTTAGAGAAAATTCCTGACCTAGTCTTTAACATGACCTAGTTTTTAACATGGTATCAGAAGATGTAGGGGGTCCTGACATGTAACCCTCCTTTTTGTTTTTGTCAAAAGAGGATAGACGAGAGGACAGAAAATAGTTTTTCCCGGTGTGTGAAAAAATTCAACAAAATCCTAAGGACTAAGAAGATGTCGTATGGATTAAGAAGCAGTATTACCCATATATAAGAACAATGGAGTTATACAAAGTTGCAACAACTATCGAGAATTAAGCTTATGACTATGGAGAGAGTGATTGAACAAAGATTAAGAAAAGAGAGTAGAATTTTTTTGAATCAGTTTAGTCTTATGCTGAAAAGATCTACTATGGATGTCATTTACTTACTAAGAAGATGACTTGAAAGTTTTGGAGAGAGAAAAAGAGACTTACATTATTACATATGGTTTTTATTGACTTAGAATGCTTATGATCGAGTTCCTAGGAAGATAATGTGGTGTGCATTGCAAAAGAAAAGTTTCTAGTAGTTATATTGAGGCTATTAAGGATATGTACGATAGAGTTACAAGTTACAACAACCGTGCGAACGATTGGAGTAGATAGTAACTCGTTCCCTATTACTATTGCTTGCATCAAAGATCAATTTTGAGTCATTACCTTTTTGTAATAGTTATGGATAAAAATACAAGCATATCCAGGAGAAGGTTCCTGGTGTATGGTGTTTGTCGAAGATATTGTATTGATTGATAAGAGTAGAGAATGGTCAGATGCTAAAATAGAAGTGCGGAGAGAACAAAACAAAGTATATGAAATATAATTTCAACCCGAAGTCAAAGAAAAATGAGAGGAGCCATATAAATGGACAAGAGATACCTAAGTGATAACTTTCGGTATTTAGGATCAATCATTATCATAAATAGGAAGATTGAGAATGTTGTCATGCATAAAATTAAAACAAGGTTGAAATGGAGGAGTACTTTGAGATCACCTCTAAAGTTAGAAAAACAAATCACAGACTGCTATAATACTAGCTATGTTTTATGGATCAGAGTATTGGACAATTAAGAAAAACAATGTCCAGAAAATTAGTGCACCTTAAATGAGAATTTCAAGATAGATGTGTGGAATACATTAAAGGAAAGAGTAAGAGATGAGTGTATCCATGAGAAGTTAGAGGTGGCACAAAGTGAGGACAAGACGAGTAAAAATAGACTTACGTGGTTTGGACGTGTACAATGCAGCTCAATAGATGTTATCGTAAGAAGGAGCAATAATATAATAGTTAGAGCCACTACGACTAAGGTATATAGATCTTGTTAGCATTATAGAGGACATGCAGAGGTGAATGGAAGAATATGATTCAAACAACCGGCCATATAAATTTGGGATAAAAACTTTGTTGTTGTTGTATAATGATCTATTAGACCTGGCTTAGGTATGGATCTATGTTGCATGAGTACAAACACGGATAAGGACACGATATGGGTACAAGGTACGGACATTTTAAATATGTACAGTGTAATCGAAAATAATGATAGTATCATAAATATATCTGACAAACTTTACTATAAATGCAAAAGAAATCACTCCCTAGACACAAAAGTAGCAGAGTTGCTGCTCTTAAATTTTTACACAATCAGAAAAACGAAAAGTTTCAATTTCAGGTAATAAATAAGAAGTTAAAAGAGGCTTCAAATGCTAGTCAAATCTCACAACCCAAAAAACGAAAGCCATTCCATTTGCTATATATTTTGAAGATTTGTACAAATATAATGTTGAGGTAGGATATTAATGGCCGGGCAGAAGGAACCACAGTGCATAATTGGTTCAAATCTTTATGCTTCTATTCTTGTCCTTAAAATTGAAGGTGAGGCGGTAGCAAGTGGCACGGTAGCAAATTCTCCAGCCCAAGGAATTGTAGAATTACACTTGGTGCAACTTCACCACTAGTACCTTTCCTGCTGCCCAGGACTTATCATGTATTTACAAAAAATGGCCATGTCCCCTTCTTTTCTAACCATGGATTAATTCAGCTCTGCCAAAAGGCGAAAATCAGGTGGCATACAAATTCATGTCAATAACTCGATGTCAGGGACTAAATTAATATAATACTTTCATCCTTCGATTGGAGGTCGCAACATAGTACATATACAGCCATTAAAATCCCATAGAACGTAGGGAATGTGCACTCGTGAACATTGACCACTACAATTTGACTTGCATTAAGTTGCATATCATCATCTCGGAAACACTCGTGTTCAAAATAGTGTTTACTGGCTAAGCAGTGAACAAGGTAGATAGTGAATACTGAAAGCTATAGTATACACTTTCTGCATGCTATTAAAACTTTGCTCTGTAAAGATTTCCAAAGATATGCATGCCCTGTCCTAAGAAGAGAGTTGAGAAGGTGAAAAAGAAAACTAGTATCTATCACCAGCATTCTAAACCCAAATATTTTTAGAGTTTTGTTAGGTTATTCACTGGATGTTCGTAATAAATTACCAGAATGTGCTATCAAACTTCCCAATGGTGATCATTCAACTTACCTGACCAACTATGATATAAAACAAGTAAACAATTCCATACATTCAATTAACTTAGTAAGAAAGTATGAAAAAAGCTTTTCCTAATTATGATGTAACTTTCTCTTATTTGCGAGGCCAGGGCTCGAGCCCGGGCCTCCCAAATAACCTTCACCAGCCTCAGCCACCGGCAGGGGCGGATCCAGCCTTTGGCTGGGGTGGGCTGAAGCCCACCCAAAAAAAAAAAAAATTCATTCTTTTTATTTTTTATTTTTGTATGGATTAGCCCACCTTTAGCCACTGTAGCCCACCCCACTTTCAATTTCTGGATCCGCCCCTGGCCACCGGGCCACCCAAACTATGTAATAAATTAATCAATACTACTAAAAAAGACGAGATAACCAGGTCAATCACATACATTAAAAGTTCTACTGGGCATGGTTACTAAAACATAGTTACACAACTTGGTAAACCAATACCTAGACCAGAGGATGGACCTATAGTCAGATATGTATCTGTGGGCAACAACTTGGTTATATTGGGATGGACCTATAGTCAGATAGTTACACAACTTGGTAAACCAATACCTAGACCAGAGGATGGACCTATAGACCAGAGGATGGACCTATAGACATTAAAATCCCATAGAACGAAGGGAATGTTGCCTGGACTTTGGACCTATTTTGTGGGTCATAGCCAACATCTGTCCAAAGTCCAGGCAAATTCCAGTTAGATAAGATTCCCCAAAAAATCGGTTATTATGATCTATTAGACTTGTGTTGGGTATGATTTGTAGAAAAAGATGATACTTATACATTTTATACTTTTTAGACTGAACCTAATTATGTAAGAGATTTTCATTTAGTAACAGCATATGCTACAAGCAAATATTGAAATAAAACAATGCACTGTGAACTATAACCAAAATCTTCTGAGGACAGCAATACCTGATGTCTGCATCGCAGAGCAAATGAATTTCATGTCATCACTTTGCATACTTCCATCTCCCTGCCAAATGCCTAGACAAGTGACATAAAAGACTGACCGGTGTTATCAAAAGAAACCAGTACAGTAGTAATAGATTTATAGATTATAAGGCCATATCAAACTTAGGAATGTTAGCCGATGGAGTGATGCTGCCTGGTAGCCCTCCCTTGTCCTCAACATTTGAGTATCGCCTGCCCAAAGGATAGCAGGACGAGCGATAATCAGCCACAACTATCTATCAACACAAAGACATAACTGCATCACCTCAAATACAAAGCATACAGAATATCAATCAATCAATTGTACAAACATTAGAGACGTACCAGCGCAGCACAGAAAGTGGTAAACCAATCTCAGCGACAGCGTCCAGGAGTGGCGCTGATGAAACCACCCTCCCTCCTGATGCACTGCCACTGCCACCACCACCACGAGAGCGAGAACTCATGATGCGTACAGGACTCGAGGTGGACTTTGTGGTCCATCTAGGGTTGTTTCTTCTTGGGCTAAAATGTGACTCATGCTCCATTCGGGACCGCTTATCCTGGACTCTTAAGTCAATAGTCCATTAATTATAGTCATCCTCGGCCATAAAACTGAGTACAAACAATGACATTGTGAGATGTAATTGCAACATAACAATAATGACAACGTTGGGTGGAATTGTAGCAGTGACAGTGTCTCCAGTCAATTAGTGGTATCATCGAACCTCCATGTAGATTGAAGATAAGGTGATGAGCGACTGACCTTGTCTCTGCAACGATAGGTACTTTATCCGGTCAATTAACACCTCCATGTAGATTGAAGGTAGGAGTAACCGAAATTATCAATGTCGTCTCTCTCACACACCAAAGGACAACGACAGCCATTTACTCAGCTTTGGAATCAACTGTTATTAGTTACATGAACAAAATGATACACATGAAAAGTTTACTGAAACACTACATGCTGTTTACTGAACGTTAGAATTACATTCCAAAGCGCTCCATAGAAGAAGGTTTACATCAGATGGGAGGAAGAAAAAAAAGGTACTTCTCCATATAACCCAATATCTACCTAACTTCAGGAGAAATTCCAGTCGAATAAAAAGGACTCCTCATTCGGTAACAGCATAAGCTACAAGCAAATGCCCAAATAAAACATGCATTGTGAACCATAACCAAAATCTTCTGTGAAGAGGTCATCATCAGCTTCATCATTGTCATCCAAGCCTTCTCTCATAATGGAGTCGGCTATGGAACATAAACTCAGTACAAAATCTGACAGAGTTTTATGACTGGCCTAGCCAAGATAGCTACGAGCACGAGTGGGACTGATGCCTGCATGACAAAGTTCTAATTAGTTCTTCAGCCTTCACTTGTTCTAAGCACATCGGTCTTCCATCTTCCTGTAGAGAAAAACAAAAGTTAATAGGTTACACATGCTACCTAGACAGAATAAAAATAAGAAAATAAACTCGTCAAATTCTCTAAGTCTAGAATGCAAGTATAAAGGCAAAGAGTTATTTGCATTCATTGATAAACTGTAAACACGAGAGCCTGCCTGTTCGTATGACACCGAACTTTGTATCTGTGAAGTGGTAGAGACTTAATATTCTCCTCACTTAATGTGGATAGCCTCCCTCGAGACCTGCAAAAAGCGAAAAATTAAATGTGAAGTCGACTGAACAACCAAATGTCTAGACGAGAAATAAAGAATAATGTATCAAGAAACAAGTAGTAATAAAATTATAGGACATATCAAAGCCATCAAAGTTACGATGGTAATAGCACGCCCAATCATTCTTAGCCATTGCAGGGATGCTCATGCTGGCAAAAAGTTGTATACATACATAACAATCAACATGAATAGGACTGCCGAATATCAAGCAATCAATATACAAACATCAGATAACAAATTAATCAATTCACTCAGAGAAAATTAGAGACACAACAGATGTCGTAAACCAAGCTAAGCCATGAAGTACAGGTGTGGCACTAATGAAACCACTCTCGATGTACTTCCCCGCCACCATGGGAACTCATGATGATTGCTGGTATGAAATGTGAAGGTTGAGGAAGAAAGAAATATTGAGCTCTTGGAAGGAATTAAGAAACGGAGACTTGTTACTCACTGGAGATGGAGATGGATAGGTGAGGAGAGAAAAGAGAGTAGTGAGAGATGAGAATTGACAAAAGAAGGGAGAAGGGTTGTGTCTACTGCTGGAGAACCTCACACGGAAGGGGCGATGGAATTGGCAATGCCAGTAGATGACCATGGAGAAATCAATCATGGAGAAGAAACACCCGGTGGGCTTTGTTCCCTCCCTCCCTCCCTCTCTCTCTCTCTAGTGAGTATAACAAAATTATTTGTTAGCCCAAAGTTTTATTGGCAATATTGCTCGATCCGACCTGGAACGGTATTATCTATACCAGAATATTTTTGATAATAGTCTTGGGAAAATCAGCTACATCAAGAACTTGCCCATTGAGTATATCAAAATCATGTACCCCCAAGTGTACATAGCAAGGGAAGTATAATAAGATTTAGTTGTATCAATTCCTATGTTAAAATTTCATTACCCACTAGTGTCGGTAGCTAGGAAAGTACAATGGGAAATACTCGAAACACATAAGGAATGATTTTTTATTAAACATACACTAATTTGAATGAGGAAGTATAAGGTAATACATACCAGCATATCAGGCATAAAGATGTGCATGTTCGGCACGATCAACAGCAACAAGACTGCAACTGATATCAACAAGACATCAAAATGTTAATTTATAAGTCAAGAAATACTGGTCAATTAACTCTATACATATTAAGAAATTGTGACAGCCATAAAGTAAATTGACAAAAGCACGTAAATATGGACCACCAAGAAGTCAATATCCTTCCAAGCTCAAAATCGTTATGAATGCATAGTTGAATAAACTTATATGTTAAAAAAAACTATTAGAAGTTAAAGATGGAAAGAAGGATAATTCAGGAATATATGATCTTATATAAAATCAAATTAGATAAAACAACCTACTTTTTAAGAAAAATTTGAAACCCGAATGCAGGAAGATAGAAAGAAAATCGATTACTTATAAATTTAAAGAGGAGATGGATGGTAGATAGAAGGGAGGTGTGTTATCTACAAGAAGAAATCTAAGAAGGAGGTGAGCAAATTTATAATCCCATTTGTTTGTCGATACTCATAAAGCATTAATAGGGTTTGGTGTTGGAGATAAGCATCGAAGCAAGAGAAGACAGATAAAATTTGAGTAGTGTTGAAAAAAGGCAACAAAAGCGGCAGTGGCAATGTCCACGTATATTAAAGATGAGGGAATAAGTAACTAACAATGTCGGCATCTCTTTCTCATACACCCACAAACAAAAAATAATTGTAACGGCGCTCTCTCTTACAACCCACAAACAAAAAGGTAATATTGACATTGTTAGGTGGAACAACTCTCTTTCATACCACAAACAAAAAGCAATAGTGAGTGTCAAGTGGAGTCGTAACGCCTTTCTCTTACACATACGAAAACAAAAAGCAATAGTAACACGAAAAGCTATAGTAACACTGTTAGGTGGAATTGTAGCATTGGCAATTTCTCCAGTCGATTAGTGGCATCATAGTCGAGGCCGGCCAGGCCAGTTGGGTTGTCCTATCCGGAACTAATTTTGTTTGCCGCTTAACCCTTATTGTAGCCCAATCCTGGAGGGTCACCCGTAATCCCGACCTGTTGTAGGGTCATGATGATCCTAGGGGTTGTCCTAAGAGAGGGGGTTGCCCAAGCCCGAAGTCTTGTCTGGCTTACCCCTGGCCGGCCCTAATCATAGTACATCCACGTAGATGGGAGATAAGGAGTAATTGACCTTGTCAGTGTTATCTCTTGCAACGGTGCCAACATCTCCATTCGATTAATGGCACAAGACTCTCAAAGCAATAGTGGTAGTATGCCTATATGACTAGTAGAAATAAGGGCAAACTGAGCTACTCAATCATCCTTCTAGCCTCTAGGTCATATATACCAGAAAATATAGGAAGCCTTACTTCTTAATCCATAATTATGTTTGGTGCAAAAAATAAAAAAGTACAACACTATGGCTAACTTTTACCTTAATATCCTCAACCTTTTTTTAATCTAAGTAAATAACCTGAACTTTAATTTTGCACATAAATATCTTGAGCTCTAACTCATTTTCACTTAAAAATCCTGAGATATGTATGTTTCCTCATCTTCTTGTGTGTGTGCACAAGTGACAAGTAGGTAGCAATCTAACCCAAATTTTCTTTAGCATGAATTGCTAATATCTCATGTCAGATTCTTAGGTTCATGTTAACGAAATATAGTTCAATCCACCAACTTTTATTGGTTAGTCCAAGGGAAGCCAACATTCTCTCCAACTCGGGCACCAAATATACTTTGGTTAGTTCTATACGATTAATCATACATTCAACGCCATACTGCAATCTAGGCCTATTATCATACATTCAACGCCATACTGCAATCTAGGCCTATTGAAAGATAACAACCAGGGATTCGGTGTGTTTGTTCCAAGGACTTGTGTCGTTAGTAAGATGGGATTCAGGATCTGATCCCACATCGGAAGTACACATCGATAGAGAAGGCTTTAAAGATGGTATGATGCAAGAGTCTGAGATTGTACCTGGTGGTCTTTTGCTCAGCCCTAGGTCAAGGCTTGCTTTATAGCATGTTTAACATTGTTTGGAACTTACGTACCACTTAGAACTCTACTAGAATCACTGTTTTGTACAGAGATATATACTCAAGACTGATAGTAGCAAACCCCTTAATACACAACAATGAAGTAACAAACTTGACAAGCAAAAGGGCAATCAGCATTTACTCGAAGTACTGGAATTAACCATGAGTTACATGATTAAAAATGATAGACAGGAAGAGTTTGCCGAACACACTGTGTTGTTTACTGAACACTGGAATTACACTCCAAAGATCTCGATAGAAGATGAAGGTTTACTTCAGATATAAAAATAAGCTCCATTTAACACTCCCAATATTATACACATGAACGCTCTGTAGGCAAGAAATACCCTTCAGTTACTATACTCCAAAATTCAACTATTGATGAGTACGAGCAGTGAACGAGCATACTACTTCCATGGTGATAACAAATGCACAGTATCACCTGAAAGTAAAATTAGGCCTGAATATAACAAAAAATCAGTACTGGGAGTAGGACATTTATAAACTTCAGAATATGACTGCAGCATAAGCAATGTATCTTAAACATAGATTTTATTCTTAATGCAGAAGTCTCTGCTCCCTAGTCACATAGGTAGCTAAGTTGTTGCTCATTTGACAAGAACTCAAGAAAAGATAAATTTTGAGCCCAGACCTCAGCAAAGCTATCACAACACAAATATGAAAGCTAGCAACATTTGTCAATATCTGTTGAATTTTTTGGCACATATCAATATAATTAGGTTGTATATTCATGGCCGGTCATAAAAACACTAGTACGCAATTCGTTCAAATCTGTATCTCTTTGTTCTGACCCATATTAATAGAGACTAAGTAGTCAATTCTGTATAGAGTATATACCCCTAGTTTCTGAAAGGTTGTTTCATAACTAATAACGTGCTAGAGAAGTAACCAGATAGCAATCTGGATGGATAAATAATTAAGCATGTTAAGCCAACCAAAGATTCTTTGGACCTTAGGACATACCTTCAAGGAACTCATTTCGAAATATCAGAAATGAGCCGAGATAACTTTACATGTAATATTAGATGATAAATCAAGTGTTGGAATAAGGCAATTTTGGGAATCTCCAAGGTGAAAAACTATTGAAACAACAAAATATAGGTTTGCTTAGTTGACATGTATATACCTACAACAGATGTGTTGCATGATTCTTCTAGCAAATGTACACTTATTAGTTTTCACATTGCTATATTAGATGACAAGCTGACGACATTGGTCTTTCATTAGTTTCATAGTAAATAATACTAATATATATTGCATGATGTAGAATTTTTCTAGTTCTTTGAAGAGATTTTGTTACATTTCATTTTATAACATATTTGGGATTGTAAAATTCCCCCAAAAATAACTTCGAAAATGATTATGATGTTAAATGTACAGAGAGTAATAAAAAATTAAGAAATGATATTCTGATTTATTAGATCTATACGGATTAATGGTGAGTGCTGAGACAACATGCACACGGCAATAAAGAGCCTGCTATGTGTAAGAACCATTTTCTCTCTAAAGGACCTGGCTGTAGGAGAATTAAAGCACAAGGCGCTTATGCTAATGAGGAAATTACCACAAGTATAGATAAAATGGTTCTGAGCAAAACCTGCAAAGGAGATACTACTGATTTTCCAGCAAGAAGCTCACATGTAGCAGAACGAACTTGAAAAGGTTCCGATAATTGTAAATAAGATTTGAGGGCAAGATGGATCATACAGCTCACACTAACAAAATATTAGGCCACATATATTGATGGTCATTTAGTTTCTATGGCGCAAATGAAAGACAAGAAACTAACTTGGCTAGGGGACATCAAATTTAAAGCTATTGCTACTAAAAACAGCTTCTATGTCTCCGAATGGAGAAGTCTGGATAGGTCTCAATTGTTTCCAGAGCTAGGTGGAAGGATTCCACTGTAGCTTGGGGGAGTTCAAAGTTCGACAACAAATGCACTAAACGATACAAGAATATTTACAGTATACAAACAAACAAAAAACGAAACTGCAAGCATGACAATCAGAATTGAAAGAGCCAGAATTAATCTGATCATTACCACAATGAATGAGGTTGTCTACTTGAAGGTAAGAGCTCCTCAAGGCTCATCAGCCCAACTGGAGTAATTGTTAAAGCATACACTCTGAGAGTGGTTTCAACCTACAACTGAACAAGCCAATTATAAAATTAATAAGTAACTAAACTAAAATCTCAACTTTAAATTTAGCAAATTCACAAGACAACCAGGCAAAATGTTCTGTTTTCAGAAATGCATAATGTACATGAGGTAGAACTCAAAGGTTTGAGCAAATTCTATACCATTGTCTGAATAGTAAGTTTATGCACCACTTGTACCACTACCACTTCCTTCCTGCCCAGGAATAATCATGTATTTACATAATGGGCACGTCCCCTTCTTTTGTAACCATGGAGTAATGCAGCTTGGATGGAACTGCCCAAAAGGCAAATGATCAGGTGTGATACAAATTTAAGTCAATAACTAGATGCAAGTTTTTAAATAAATATGGTACTTCTGCCCTTCGTAGTCAAGGCACAAGAGGGTAAACACACAACCAGTTAGATCTCACAAAAGGAAAAGAATGTGCAGTCGTGCCCATTATCCACTACAAATCGATTTGAATATCACCATCTCAGGAACACTCGGTGTTAAAAATAGTATTCCCTGGTAAGCAGTTGCCAATGTGGACAAAGTAGAGAGTGGATGCTGAGAGCTACAGTAGGCAGTATACTAACATTTTGCTCTTATAAAGATTTTCTAATATATGCATGCCAACTCCTATGAAGAAATTCAATATAAGAATGAGACATAATAGAGAAGTAATTGGTACCACCACAATAATCCATATTACTTCTAGAGGGCGTTCTGAATCATTCACAATCCGGGCAACCGCCACATAACGTGTATGTGATACCAAACTACAAGCAAATACTCAAAGAAAGCTAATGTTCTGTAACCTATAATGAAAATCTTCATAAGGAAGCAATAAAAGTTGAATAAAAAAAAGAAAAAAAAGTAACAAGAATAATGTTATTGAAGTTGTAATAAAATAAGAAATACCTGATGCCTGCATGGTAAAGTTCTAAGTAGTTCTTCACCCTTCACATCCTCCAAGCATATGCAGCATGTCAACTCCGTGTCATCACTTTGCATACTTCCAGTGCCCTGTAGGGGAAAAATAAAATTTACTAACTAGGGTACACATGCTACATAGAAGAGTATATATGTAAAGAAACAAACCATCCTTAAATTTCTCCATACAAAATGTAACATAAAAGGAAAAGTACTATTTTCATTCACAGGTAAATTGTAGAGGCGGGATCGTACTTGTTCGTTCGAACGAACTCTGTATCTTTGAAGTGGAAGAGCATTAATATCCTCCTCTCTTAATACAGGTGGATAAGTGTTCTCGAGATCTGAACAAAGAAGAAGAAGTTAAGCTATGGCTAATTTGAAGCGAGCAGTAATGTAACAATGGCATACCAATATGATCAAGGTTACGGTGGATAATCGCAAGCCCAACTATCTGTAGGCGTTGCATATACGCTGTTACCCCTCCCCTGTTCTGTATGTCGTTGTCTACTTGGAAGCTTGCATATCTTCCTATGTACATTGCAAGGCAAAGTAGGAGTAACACTATACAGAACTACAAACGCCGCAAAAATAAATAAGCTCAATTAGTAGCCAACATAAGAAAACTTCTACAACAACAACAAAAAAAGTAAGAAAGAATGGAGGACAGCAGCAGCAGCAATTACCGGGAAGTCCGGCACAAAGATGTATGCGTTCAGCACGACTAACAGTAGTAGGCCTGCAACAATAATCAATCAATCAGCATACAAGAACAATTCAAACTTTTTTTGTGTATAATGGGGAGAGAGAAAAATGAAACGCATACAAGCAGAAGTGGCAAGCCAGGCTAAGCCACGGCGTGCAGGGGCGGTGTTAATGAAACTGAAACCACTCTCGATGTCGCCGGCAGCACGGACGGAGCTCATGACGATGGAATGGAAATCGAATGGGAAGTTTCTAATTCCTATACGAGTGGGCGAGCGGAATTCTAAGGAAACCCTAAGTCTGGATGATGTTCGATGGAAGTGGATGGTATATATAGAGAAGAAAGAGTACTATTTTTTTTGTTAGGGATGAGTGTTGGGAGAGGAGAATTTTATCGATTAGCGGAATCGCCATTAATCGTTCGAGAATGGAGACGAGTCGGAGAGGAAACTCACAGTCGGTGGGCTTTGTTCTCGCTCGTCGGCGGGTTTTGTTCTCACTCGTCGGCGGGGTTTGTACTCTTCCCTTTTCTCTTCCTCGGCGAGTTTCGTCGTCTCTCGTCGCCCTAAAAGATTTGGATCAAAAACTAATGGGCCAGCCTAGCTCTAAATTGGTCCTTTGGGCCTTGGCCAGGCTGGTTCAATTTTTTTTTTTAGATGTCCGACTGCATTGCATGTCTTTGGACCCATTGCCCTCCAACTCCTACCATTTCTATAAATAGAAGAAATAATATGCCATTGTGGCTCAATCCATTGATCTTCCGTCACCCAACCAGGATCGTATGTCTCTCCCCGGTAACCACAAGAGTCACTCGAGTTCGACTTTAAATTAATATTCTTTCTTCTGCGGTTACTGTGACTCAATAACTTATTCGATCAAATCCATAAAAATGGAAAGGTAGGGTTAGGTGAGTGTCCATTGTATTTTCTTCTCATCCAAATCCAACCTTGGGTTCCCGTGTGAGTCTATTAAATAAGTCGACCACAAAATAAAGCAAACAAAAAATTGAGCCCATAATGAACCATTTTTAGTCTTGATCTTGGTTATTATTACTAGTTTACTATTAGATTAACGACCAGAAAAATTTAAAAACAAACAAAAAAGTTTTTATAATCTCCAATTTGAACCAAAAAGTATAAGAATATGAATGAATAATTAAGTAATAAATACCGACATATCACAGAAAGATGTGCGTGTTCTCCACACGATCATCAACAACAAGTCTGCAACTAAGATCAACAACACTACAAAATATTCAAGATTGGTCAATTGACTCTTAACATATACATATTAAGAAATTGAATAAGACACAAAGTAAATTGGCAGAACACACATACATATGGAAACCAAGCACCAAGGAGGTCCATATCCTCTCGAACTCAAATTCGTTATGAATGAACACTTAAATAAGCTTCTATAAGGGGAAAAAAAATTTGAGTGAACATAACATAAGTAAAAGATGGAAATATGTATCATTCATGATGTTTGACGAATGGATAAAATACCTACATTTTAAGAAATTTTTGGGACCCTAATCCAAGATAATGGAAAGAAATTTGGTTACTCATAAGAAGTTTAAAGAGGAGATGGATAATCGATTGAAGGAAGTGTGTTATTTGTAAGAAAGAGAAAAAAATCTGAAGAGGAGGTGCTCTATTTATAACCATTTTTATTTGTCGGTACTCATATAGCAATAGCAGCGGTTGGTGTTGTAGATAAGCTTCAAAGCAAAAGAAGGCATATAAACTTGTCTGATGTTCAAAAAAGGCAAACAACAACGATGACAATGTCTCAAGTCGATTAGTGACTTCATTATTATTTTTAGGTGTCATTTCTCCAAGCCGAACCGTGGCCCAAAGGCACACAGCCGTCCGGAGGGGATTCGAATCCGAGACCTATGCTTGTGCCTTCCGGAGGGGATTCGAATCCGAGACCTATGCTCGAGCGTCCCCCCACCCCCCCCCCCCCCCCCCCCTCCCCCCCCCCCCATCCCCGCACTACCACTAGGCTAGTGCCTTAGGGACATTAGTGACTTCATCATGTTGTGAATTGGGACGAACCGGTCCTAGGTTTGACCAGGTCGTAATTGGGTCGGAATGGGCTACAAAATAAATGTCAAACCCAACTCGGACCTATATCCGAGTAGCTTCGGTCCGACCGGATCCAGACTTACCCATTGGCCCATTCAATTAATAATAATAATAATAATAATAATAATATAATAACAACTTGGTGCATGACTTGTGGTCAAATAGTAAGGGCTAAGGTCTTGAAATTTGTTTAGCTGGTTTAGGTCCGATTCCTACTAATCTTATTGTTACTTTATATATATATATATATATATATATATATATATATATATATATATATATATATATCTATATATATATATATATATATATAATATATATATATATATATATATATATATACAAGCCGGATTTTTATTGGACCTCTCAGCAGGCCGAGCGTAGTTGCGTAAGGGACCGGCTCGACCAGTTTGAGCGACCGGAGTGGGCCTATCACGTTCAAATCCCAAATATAGAAAGATGGATGTCAATTACGCTATACGAGATACACCAAAACATCGTATAGCGGCCATAACTGTCCAAATAGACTAATAGGAGGACTTTAGCATGCAAATGATATTAGTTCTACCATCGACAACTAACATACATGAAAACTAGTAATTAAGGCATCCCAAACACTATATTATATATGATCATATGGTAAGTCTCATAAGGCGCGGCACGGTCCGCCGTGGGTAGTTCCAACGTAAATCATATTATGCCTGTCATATGCTTATCTGAAATTTATTATGATGGTTAGAAACATTCATAAACTAAGTCATATAAACTCTTCAACCAAATGAGAGCTTAGAACTTAAATAGCCACGCACTAGTACAAAGTGTAATGTACTAATTCTCGCTCTCCACGCAGGTACCCCCGAACCACGAAGGGTATGCCACTTAAAGCTCAAGGCGACGTGAATACTTTTGAAGGCTCGTTCGTGAGTTGAAGACTTGTTTCTGGAAATCCTTTTGAAGACCCTGCACTCAGTCCAAAAAAGAAAAGATGACGACTTGACTTCCCTCAATAGTAGGTGGAAAGTGTTATGTTTTGCTTGTAAAAGGATGTAATATATGGAACGACTATCTCATCAGCGTTCATTTTGTAAGTTGAGTCATGTTGTAAGCCCGCGCGACACTGATTGTAAATGAGTCATGTAATGAAGTTTTTATCAATAAAAGTTTACTTCTATTTCAAATGTGTCATCCATTTCTCTGCGTACTCTAACTTGATGTTGTGTTTCGGATAACCTTATGACTATGCCTTGTGCGATCACAACTTAGGTTCGCACGGCATCACGTCCGGGGGACGACTATTGATTCTACGGAACCGGGGCGTGACAGCTGTAGCCTCCTCCCCCTTGGCTTCCACCCAGCCATCCCCGTCCCTCCCTGCTCGCAAGGCCGAAGACCCCCAGCAGGTATATTTTGGTCACATATCTACCTCTTCAAGCTCAAACTGCCCACTGAGTGCTAAAATTGTTTACCGCAGGTGGCAGCGGAAGGAACTGTCGCGGTATCAGGAAAAATCTTTAAAGTGATCTCAGCTGGACAATCAAGGCTGAGGCATCTTTCAGGTGACTATGATGGCGAAAACTAACAATTTTTATGTTCATCTTACATGAACATGAACATGAGGCACTCTATATAGCATAACTTTCATGAACATACTCTATATAGCATTTGTTGTTAATTCTGTGTGTGAGATATATAGCATTTGTTACACTACATACATAGCATTTTTTTGATTAATACTGTATGAAAATGACTGGGGATTTAGGTCTGGTTTTGTAATTAAGTAGCTTCCAGTGTAACACAATTTTTTGTTGATGAATACAAAAAGATTAGGAATTGTTAGTTCTCCATAATCCTTTGAATGTATATGTATCCGATATATCTATGCCATTTTTTTGAAGGTTTAATTCCATTAGTTGCAGTAGTGTGTGTACTGTTTTGAGGAAGGAAATACAAATATGTAAATTGATGTTTGGAATCTGCTTAAGTTCTTCAAAAATGTCCCACTTGCATAAATTGCAAGATTCAGATGTAGTTGATGCAAATATTAATGATAATTAAAATTTTGTCACTCTCCATACTTAGTAATCTAATTTCAGATTTTTTCCAATTTAAATTAATGATACTAATATTAAAAATAATATTATGAAAAAGATCTTATTAATATTATTAACACCAAAAAAATAAGATTTGAAAGAAAGAAATAACAAAATTCAAATAATGAGTAACTTCACAATCTGCTATTGCCTTTAGAAGATTTTTGTTCAAAAGTTGCACTATCGTCAGTTTCTTAATCATCAAATATAATTTTTTTCATTAATTTTCAATACTTCACAATCTGCTAATGCCTTTAGAAGATTTATGTTCAAAAGTTGTGCTATAGTCATTTTATGAATCATCAAATATATTTTTTATTAATTTTCAATTAAATTTTTTTTGATAGTATTCAATTAACAAATATATATAAATATAAGAAGGGCAAGGGTATATATATACATGGGGTTTTGGATAGATGTTTGATAGAGATAAAATATAAAATATAACATAAAATACATTAAAAAAATATTAGATAATAAATAATAAATAATAAATAGTAAATAGTAAATAAAAAAATAAATAATTAAATATTAAATATTAATAATATCTAATAAATAATAAATATAAGTAAAATTTAAAATTTAAAATTTAAAATTAAATTAAATAAAATAAAAATTTAAAATTAAAAGTTAAAAATTAAAAATTAAAAAGTAAAATTAAAATGAAAAAGTAAAAGGTAAAATTAAAATAAAAAAATTAAAATTAAAAAATAAAATAAAAAGTAAAATGAAAACAAAAAAAACAAAAAACAAAAACAAAAACAAAACAAACAAAACAAAAAAAAAAACAAAAAACAAATATAATTATAAATTATAAATGATAAATTATAAATTATAAATAGTAATAAATAATAAATAATAAATAATAAATATAATAAATAATAAAATAAAAATAAAAAGTAAAAAAATTAAAAAGGAAAAACAAATGTAAAAAGTAAAAAAGTAAATTGACGTAAAAGTAAATAGACGTAAAAACAAAAAATAAATACAAAATACAAAAAAAATACAAATACAAAATACAAAATACAAAATACAAAAACAAAATACAAAATACAAAATACCAAATATAAAATACTAAAAACCAAAAAACAAAAACAAAAAACAAAAAACAAAAACAAAAAATCAAAAAACAAGAAACAAAAACACCGGCCAATTGTTCTTGATGTCGTAATCCAAAATTTTCACTTTGAATAACAACTTCCTTTCAACTAGTTCATCTAATTCTTCGGGAAACGAATTTACGTCAGATTTTTTGTATTTTTATTTAGAGTTAGCCTCTCAACAGAAAATATTTTTGGGTGGTAGCTCCAGAATGAAATAAATTGCTTAATTCAAAGATGCTTACAATTTGGGGAGAAATTCAACAATTCACCATACTGACTAGGGGTGAACATTCGGTTAATTCGGTTCAAACAGAACCGAATAACTGAAAACCGAATTGGACCGAAAATCGAATAAAAAAAACTGAAACCGAACCGAATTGGCCCATAACCGAATCAAACCGAACCGAAGTAAATTGGTTCGGTTTTCGATTTATTCGATTTATTTATTTATTTTTTGTTTATTTGTGCTTTTTAATATGTATAGTAACTAAATATACCTAAATTTATTTAGTATATACCTATACTATATATATATATATATATATATATATATATATATATATATATATATATATATATATATATATATATATATATATATATATATAGTTACTCTGAAGGAGCCCGCGAGGCCGGAGGGGGCTTGTAACACCCAGTTTTCTGAAATTGGGGATTTTTGAAAATTTATTATTTTTATTATTTATTAGTGGTATTTTAGTTATGGTATGATTTTCTAGTGATTTTAGTTAAGTTAAACCAATTTCTAAGTCATGACTTATGACTTTGTGATCTTACTAGTATAACCTTAGTGTAACCCTAGAGATTACTTAACCTAGAGATTACCATGACCATGTGAGCCTAGCCATAGGCTTAGAATATCAAATTAGTGATTTTTAGCCTAAGGGGTAATTTGGTAATTTTTTAGGAATTTATTGGAATTAATTTGGTTTAGTGTAAATTTACTATTCATTGATGGTTGATTAGTGTCATGAGAGCCCCTAACCTAGTTATCCTAATCCATAGGTTAGCCACTAACCTAGAATGACTAAGAGGATGATATTTTCATTTGGTTAAAGATTTGAAAATATCTAAAATACCTTTATTAGATATTTTCCATACTTTCCTCAAAATATCAAGATTTTGGGCTCAAGGTCTTTCCCTTAGCTTGTAAGCAAGCCAAGGACAACCCCCCCATGCCTTGGCCATGCCATGGCCGGCCAAGAACCCCCCCCCTGGCATGACCCCCTTCCTATATATTTTGATAAATTCATTGCATTGCATTGAATTAAATTCATGAAAAATACCCTTTACTTCAAAATTTCATATCTCACTCTTTAGAGGTCCAAATCACCTCTAGTTTCTTGCATTGGGTTCCTACAACCTAGAGGGTGCTAAGGGAGGCCAGCAAATTGGACACAAGGACTTGGACACACCCATAAGTGGACTTGGACACCCCCCCCTCATTTATTGAGTTTTCAAGGATTTTGCACATATAGGTAAATGTCTCTAAACCATATTAATATTGTAATTTTCTTCATAAATGCATGCATATAGGTGTATACTAGCTGTGGGTAAAGTTTGGTGGAATCTAGGGTTGTTTGATGTCCGTATCGGACACGTATCCTATGGTTTAAATTAGTGTTTGACAAAATGCCTCAAGAAGAGGACTTTCTGTTTTTGCAAAACTTTTTGAACAAAAACCTAGCCTAGACCTTGCTAACCCTAACCCTAATTCACTGACCTCATTTTAGGGTTGTGTCCGTGTCCAAATTGGACACGAACCCATGGTTTTCACAGTGCACAGACACACTGTGCATGCCCTGCTACCCGACACCATTATCTCCTTAGACACGCCACATGGACACGTCATTTTTGGCACAGAGCACGGGGCACTGACTGACAGGTCATCCCCAAAGTTTGAGATGACCTCGTGTCGTGTCAGACACGGAATCGTCCCCGCAAGGGACGTGCACTGTACTATACAGCCGTGAAAACGGCTCTGACACGGGTCTCGTGTCCCATGTACACGAGTCGTGGACACGTGTCAGGGTGACACATGTGTAGAGGAACCTAGGGCGAACCCCAGGACACGAGCACGAGATGTGTCGTGTCCTGTGTCACGTACACGAGACACGTGCATCACTGCACGACGCGGTCTGAAACCACATATTTCCCTCTCTGATACGCGTGTCGTGTCCCCTCTACACGACACGTGGACACAGTGCAGGGTGCTGGACACGTGCACGAACCCTAGACTCACCTACTGACACGATCACGAGATGTGTATCGCTTTGTGTCGTGTCCTAGACTCGTCTACATGTGTGCACGACGTGTAGTGTCTGTTAGTGTATGTGTTTTAACCCCGATTGGGTTTAGGAGTTGATGGACACGCCGTGTCGTGCCATGGCCATGTGTCAGGCTAGTAGGAACCTAGAGGAACCTAGGGGCTACCATTACCAACCACGTATCGGACACCTTGGGTCGTTTTTGACACGGATCGGATTTACCTATTTGCACTGCACAGTAGCCTAATTCCCTAGTTTTCTAAATTTCCAGTTTTATGTAAAATCGAATTTCAAACTATTTTTGATGTATTTTATTTCATGTAATTATATGTTTTTAGTTTATATATATGTTGTATATGTATTTGTGTGTGTGTGGGTGGATTTTAAGGATTTTAGGGTAGTGTACATGTGTATATACACATGTGTATATATAGGTGTGTGTGTGTGTGCATATATATATATGTATGTATATATGTTATCTGTGTGTGTGTGTGGGGAGCATTTCCTGTCACAGGAAATCTGAGACACTCCCCTCCCTTTCCTGCTTTCTATTTCACCCTCTCTCTCACTGTCTATGTCTCTCTCTCTTTCACTTTCTCTCTTCTCTCTCATTCTATGTCTCTCTCTCTCCTTCTCTCTCTATATATATATGTATATAATATATATTAGGTATATTATACATATACATTATGTATGTATATATGTTATATATGTATTGTAGTGTGTATATATGGTTATATATATATATATATATGTGGGGGTATATGGGTATTTATATATAGTGGCTATATATATAGGTTTTACATTATATAGTGTATGTATATATATCTATATAGGTAAACCTAGAACTAGTTGACCTAAGCTACTAGCCTATGGGCTATAGCTATTAGCCTATGGCCATTAGGGCTAACCCTAATTGACCAAATACCCATGCCTTAACTAGTTTACCCCTTGTTTGACTAAGTGTTGACCAAGGTCAACCTTAGGTCAAACTTGACCTAATTAGCTTAGTTTTGACTTAAACTAACCTAGAATAATTAGTTTGACTAAACCCTAGCCTGATGACTAGTTGGTTTAGGTTTAACCTATATGAGAAATTGTAACCTAAGCTATGAAGATAGTCCTAAGTAGATTAAGATATGTATGGGGTTAAGTGAAATACTTAGGAGTTGTGTCATGATTTGTGTTAGCCTTAGAAATTGACTAGAAGTTGACCATTAGTCTGCGATTAACCAAAACCTTAGTTGGTCTACGTTTGACCTAGACTTGACCCAGATTGATCATATTGACTAGTATTTGACTAGTTTGATTAGAGTGTTGACCAGGAGTTGACTTTAACCTAGATTTGACTAACCTTGACTTGTTTGACCTTGTTTGACTCTATTTGACTTAGTTTGATTCCCTGTGACCTAATATGATTTGATTTGACTTAGATTGACTGTAGAGTTGACCAAGTTTGACTTTGACCTAGATTGGCTTAGAATTCATATAGACTGCATTGTAGATTTCATTTACCTTCATTTTGAACATGTCATAACTGTATTACTCTATTTTAGGACATTGTGACCCTGGTACAGACATCTGATATTACACTACTCTTTCCAGAGTGTCAGGCGAGTACATTCTCTGATAGTTCTTTCATTTACTTGTCAATTACTGTACTTCAGTTCTAGATAGTTTTATGTGATTCTTACAACACGTATGGATATTTCTGAATTCATGTATGCGACACACATACTATTTGTCTGGCCTCTATATCTGGAACCACTACTGGCATCACCTTCTGGAACCACTACTGGAATCCTACTACTGGCATCACCCTACTGGAATCATTTCTGGAATCATTGGCTGGACTCATACTGGTTGTAGTGTTGGATTTTGGATTCATTTGTGGGCGGGGAAATACTTGAGTAGACATGTGAACATACCTAAAATCTGGAACCACCTCCCTTGGAACTATTCTGGAATGCTAGCCATCCCACACTTGGCCGAGTGTGCGATGTGCCTGATTACCCCTAGCCGTTTACATGTTGATCTCAGTATTTTAAAACACCCTGTTAGAGTATAGTCTGGACTTACCCTGGAATCATGGATCACTTCTGGACTCATTTTACTGGACTCATCTTATACTGGAATCATCTAGTATTGGATTACATTGACTGGACTCACACTGGGATTACATTTTATACTGTCTGGACTTATACCATGTTATTCTAGTTCAGCTAGTTTACTACAGTCTTCTTTGCCATATTTTCTTCTCTTGTTAGTTACTTTACTTTCCTTGTACCCTCACTGTTTCTCTACATCATTATCTGTATAAAACTGCCATGCTCATCTGTATAACTGTCTAAAAACTACTTTATAGTCTTTGTCATTTACTTGGGATTTTTAGATGAGATGTGCTCGTTCCTGCCTGATTGGACCTGTTGAAAATATTACAGATGATACTCCTGACGACACATGCCCTACTTACCATGGACCTGGCGAGGGATTAGCTACCTTTGGTTCCGACTCTCAGGAGTGATTCAGGAGTTTAGCTAGTAGACTTACTTAGCTTTCATGTTTTGAGCTTGTTGTATTAAACTTGAGATATTGAGTTGTATTAGAGTTTGTTTGAGACATTGTTGTTATTATTTTAGTAGTTTAATTTCTGTTGTTGTTAGTTGGTATCTAGATTTCTGTGTTATCTTATCGTGCTTAGACTGTGATTGAGTATATCATATCTTTTACTTGTCCTCCCTTCGGAGTTGAGTTCTTGGCAAGTACATTATATACACTGCATGAGATTAGTTAGCAACCTAGGACAGCGTTCTACCGCCGACACTGCGGCGTAGGCTGGACGTACCCACTTCTCGTGCCCCTACACAGGGTGCGGGTCGTGACACGTTTTTAGTGGTGGCCCATGCAGGTCTCGAGTTTATGTAGTGGTATTCGAACTAGAGTATCACTACAGCCTGTGATAGGATTTGATAATAGGCTTAGAGAGAGGATACTCAATCACAACTAGGAAATTTCCAGGGATTTGAATCTACTGACTTTTGTTCAAATCTGTATAATCTATTTTCGCATTATCCTTGATACTGTCATCCTTGTACCGTTATTGACTTCCTTATTGATCTGTCTTCAGGATGGTGGAGACTAGGTCACATCGCTCTGTGCCGGCAGATTCTGAGAGGTCTACCGTTTCTCGTCCAGTACAGCCTACAGCTGGGACTGTACCACTTCTTACGTCTGCTCACGTAGGAGTATCTACTTTTGGTAGTCCTCCTCCACCTATTCTGAGGACTACCCCAGCTACCCCAGACATGCCTCCTCCACAGTTTCGTCAGCCTCAGTTTCAGCAGCACCAGCAGTACCAGCAGCACCAGCAGTACCAGCAGGAGTACCAGCAGCAGATGCCATCTAGACTTGTGGATGCTGCACAGATGTTTACATATTTCCAGCAGTTCCTAGAATCACAGCAGACCCAGCAGCAGCGTCAGACGACGGCATTTACCAGAGGCATTGATGAGGTCCATCAGCTGGCTAGAGCGACGATGGAGAGGTTGGCTGTCCAGCCACAGGGAGGATTGGAACAGCCGCGACAGCAGAAGATTCCGGGCATTCAGGAGTTCAAGAAGATGAACCCCAGGGACTTCTTGGGGACAGAGGGGATTCTTTATGCTGATGACTGGATTGAGCACATTGAGAAGATTTTTCGACTGGCGGAGATACCAGCCGGACTCCAGATAGAGGCAACAGCCAGCCAGATGCGGGATCTTGCCCGTACCTGGTATCAGACGGACCTGAGAGTAGGCACTCCAGGACAGACATGGAGAGTTTTCAAGGAGCTCTTCAAGAGGAAGTTTTTCCCGGATCAGGCAGTCGGTGCTTTGGAGACCCAGTTCGAGAACCTGGTTCAGGGGAACCAGACTATAGAGGAGTATTCTGGTGAGTTTTGTCGGTTGAGCAGATTTGTGGAGGGCCTTAGCGAGACAGCGAAGGCGAGGAGGTTCAGAAAGGGCTTGGTCAAGGAAGTCAAGTCCTTGACCAAGAGTGACAGGAGTGCCACCTTTGAGGATATTCTGGCAGGAGCGATGGCAGCTGAGGATGATCTTGAGCTGAAGCTCAAGAGGGGCCGTGATACACAGGGAGCAGGCAGCAGTGGAGGTCAGGCCAAGAGGCCTCACATTCAGCAGACACCTGTTAGAGTTCAGCATCAGCCTCGAGGACAGGATCAGAGGATGCAGAGTTGTGGGTATTGCAAGAAGGTAGGGCATATTTGGGAGTCTTGTAGGAGGAGGCTGAAGGTTTGTCTATTTTGTGGGTCTGGTGCCCACAAGATGATAGATTGTCCAGCTGCACCTCCTTATGAGGGTGCTAGGCCACCTGTAGCTCAGCACCAGAGGGGTGGAGCTTTTGCGATGACGATCGAGGAGACCAACGCTGCAGGTGACGGGTTAGCAGGTTTGTCTTTCCTGTCCTTCTTTTTCCATCTTGTTGTGTGATTCCATTAGTACCTGTCAGGATATGCTTGTGATGTGCTAGATAGCATAGTTACCCTTTTTGGGACTGTAGAATCATGACTAGTAGGTCTATGATTGCATGTTATCTTTTGACTTTGATTGACTGGGGGTGTAACCTAGGAGGAGTACGACCATCTTAATTTCGAGGACAAAATTATTCTAAGGTGGGTAGACTTGTAACACCCAGTTTTCTGAAATTGGAGATTTTTGAAAATTTATTATTTTTATTATTTATTAGTGGTATTTTAGTTATGGTATGATTTTCTAGTGATTTTAGTTAAGTTAAACCAATTTCTAAGTCATGACTTATGACTTTGTGATCTTACTAGTATAACCTTAGTGTAACCCTAGAGATTACTTAACCTAGAGATTACCATGACCATGTGAGCCTAGCCATAGGCTTAGAATATCAAATTAGTGATTTTTAGCCTAAGGGGTAATTTGGTAATTTTTTAGGAATTTATTGGAATTAATTTGGTTTAGTGTAAATTTACTATTCATTGATGGTTGATTAGTGTCATGAGAGCCCCTAACCTAGTTATCCTAATCCATAGGTTAGCCACTAACCTAGAATGACTAAGAGGATGATATTTTCATTTGGTTAAAGATTTGAAAATATCTAAAATACCTTTATTAGATATTTTCCATACTTTCCTCAAAATATCAAGATTTTGGGCTCAAGGTCTTTCCCTTAGCTTGTAAGCAAGCCAAGGACAACCCCCCCATGCCTTGGCCATGCCATGGCCGGCCAAGAACCCCCCCCCCCCTGGCATGACCCCCTTCCTATATATTTTGATAAATTCATTGCATTGCATTGAATTAAATTCATGAAAAATACCCTTTACTTCAAAATTTCATATCTCACTCTTTAGAGGTCCAAATCACCTCTAGTTTCTTGCATTGGGTTCCTACAACCTAGAGGGTGCTAAGGGAGGCCAGCAAATTGGACACAAGGACTTGGACACACCCATAAGTGGACTTGGACACCCCCCCTCATTTATTGAGTTTTCAAGGATTTTGCACATATAGGTAAATGTCTCTAAACCATATTAATATTGTAATTTTCTTCATAAATGCATGCATATAGGTGTATACTAGCTGTGGGTAAAGTTTGGTGGAATCTAGGGTTGTTTGATGTCCGTATCGGACACGTATCCTATGGTTTAAATTAGTGTTTGACAAAATGCCTCAAGAAGAGGACTTTCTGTTTTTGCAAAACTTTTTGAACAAAAACCTAGCCTAGACCTTGCTAACCCTAACCCTAATTCACTGACCTCATTTTAGGGTTGTGTCCGTGTCCAAATTGGACACGAACCCACGGTTTTCACAGTGCACAGACACACTGTGCATGCCCTGCTACCCGACACCATTATCTCCTTGGACACGCCACATGGACACGCCATTTTTGGTACAGAGCACGGGGCACTGACTGACAGGTCATCCCCAAAGTTTGAGATGACCTCGTGTCGTGTCAGACACGGAATCGTCCCCGCAAGGGACGTGCACTGCACTGTATAGCCGTGAAAACGGCTCTGACACGGGTCTCGTGTCCCATGTGCACGAGTCGTGGACACGTGTCAGGGTGACACATGTGTAGAGGAACCTAGGGCGAACCCCAGGACACGAGCACGAGATGTGTCGTGTCCTGTATCACGTACACGAGACGCGTGCATCACTGCACGACGCGGTCTGAAACCACATATTTCCCTCTCTGATACGCGTGTCGTGTCCCCTCTACACGACACGTAGACACAGTGCAGGGTGCTGGACACGTGCACGAACCCTAGACTCACCTACTGACACGATCACGAGATGTGTATCGCTTTGTGTCGTGTCCTAGACTCGTCTACATGTGTGCACGACGTGTAGTGTCTGTTAGTGTATGTGTTTTACCCGATTGGGTTTAGGAGTTGATGGACACGCCGTGTCGTGCCATGGCCATGTGTCAGGCTAGTAGGAACCTAGAGGAACCTAGGGGCTACCATTACCAACCACGTATCGGACACCTTGGGTCGTTTTTGACACAGGATCGGATTTACCTATTTGCACTGCACAGTAGCCTAATTCCCTAGTTTTCTAAATTTCCAGTTTTATGTAAAATCGAATTTCAAACTATTTTTGATGTATTTTATTTCATGTAATTATATGTTTTTAGTTTATATATATGTTGTATATGTATTTGTGTGTGTGTGGGTGGATTTTGAGGATTTTAGGGTATGTGTACATGTGTATATACACATGTGTATATATAGGTGTGTGTGTGTGTGCATATATATATATGTATGTATATATGTTATCTGTGTGTGTGTGTGGGGAGCATTTCCTGTCACAGGAAATCTGAGACACTCCCCTTCCTTTCCTGCTTTCTATTTCACCCTCTCTCTCACTGTCTATGTCTCTCTCTCTTTCACTTTCTCTCTTCTCTCTCATTCTATGTCTCTCTCTCTCCTTCTCTCTCTCTATATATATTGTATATAATATATATTAGGTATATTATACATATACATTATGTATGTATATATGTTATATATATATTGTAGTGTGTATATATGGTTATATATATATATATATATATATATATGTGGGGTATATGGGTATTTATATATAGTGGCTATATATATAGGTTTTACATTATATAGTGTATGTATATATATCTATATAGGTAAACCTAGAACTAGTTGACCTAAGCTACTAGCCTATGGGCTATAGCTATTAGCCTATGGCCATTAGGGCTAACCCTAATTGACCAAATACCCATGCCTTAACTAGTTTACCCCTTGTTTGACTAAGTGTTGACCAAGGTCAACCTTAGGTCAAACTTGACCTAATTAGCTTAGTTTTGACTTAAACTAGCCTAGAATAATTAGTTTGACTAAACCCTAGCCTGATGACTAGTTGGTTTAGGTTTAACCTATATGAGAAATTGTAACCTAAGCTATGAAGATAGTCCTAAGTAGATTAAGATATGTATGGGGTTAAGTGAAATCCTTAGGAGTTGTGTCATGATTTGTGTTAGCCTTAGAAATTGACTAGAAGTTGACCATTAGTCTGCGATTAACCAAAACCTTAGTTGGTCTAAGTTTGACCTAGACTTGACCTAGATTGATCATATTGACTAGTATTTGACTAGTTTGATTAGAGTGTTGACCATGAGTTGACTTTAACCTAGATTTGACTAACCTTGACTTGTTTGACCTTGTTTGACTCTATTTGACTTAGTTTGATTCCCTGTGACCTAATATAATTTGATTTGACTTAGATTGACTGTAGAGTTGACCAAGTTTGACTTTGACCTAGATTGGCTTAGAATTCATATAGACTGCATTATAGATTTCATTTACCTTCATTTTGAACATGTCATAACTGTATTACTCTATTTTAGGACATTGTGACCCTGGTACAGACATCTGATATTACACTACTCTTTCCAGAGTGTCAGGCGAGTACATTCTCTGATAGTTCTTTCATTTACTTGTCAATTACTGTACTTCAGTTCTAGATAGTTTTATGTGATTCTTACAACACGTATGAATATTTCTGAATTCATGTATGCGACACACATACTATTTGTCTGGCCTCTATATCTGGAACCACTACTGGCATCACCTTCTGGAACCACTACTGGAATCACTACTGGCATCACCCTACTGGAATCATTTCTGGAATCATTGGCTGGACTCATACTGGTTGTAGTGTTGGATTTTGGATTCATTTGTGGACGGGGAAATACTTGAGTAGACATGTGAACATACCTAAAATCTGGAACCACCTCCCTTGGAACTATTCTGGAATGCTAGCCATCCCACACTTGGCCTAGTGTGCGATGTGCCTGATTACCCCTAGCCGTTTACATGTTGATCTCAGTATTTTAAAACACACTGTTAGAGTATAGTCTGGACTTACCCTGGAATCATGGATCACTTCTGGACTCATTTTACTGGACTCATCTTATACTGGAATCATCTAGTATTGGATTACATTGACTGGACTCACACTGGGATTACATTTTATACTGTCTGGACTTATACCATGTTATTCTAGTTCAGCTAGTTTACTACAGTCTTCTTTGCCATGTTTTCTTCTCTTGTTAGTTACTTTACTTTCCTTGTACCCTCACTGTTTCTCTACATCATTATCTGTATAAAACTGCCATGCTCATCTGTATAACTGTCTAAAAACTGCTTTATAGTCTTTGTCATTTACTTGGGATTTCTAGATGAGATGTGCTCGTTCCTGCCTGATTGGACCTGTTGAAAATATTACAGATGATACTCCTGACGACACATGCCCTACTTACCATGGACCTGGCGAGGGATTAGCTACCTTTGGTTCCGACTCTCAGGAGTGATTCAGGAGTTTAGCTAGTAGACTTACTTAGCTTTCATGTTTTGAGCTTGTTGTATTAAACTTGAGATATTGAGTTGTATTAGAGTTTGTTTGAGACATTGTTGTTATTATTTTAGTAGTTTAATTTCTGTTGTTGTTAGTTGGTATCTAGATTTCTGTGTTATCTTATCGTGCTTAGACTGTGATTGAGTATATCATATCTTTTACTTGTCCTCCCTTCGGAGTTGAGTTCTTGGCAAGTACATTATATACACTGCATGAGATTAGTTAGCAACCTAGGACAGCGTTCTACCGCCGACACTGCGGCGTAGGCTGGACGTACCCACTTATCGTGCCCCTACACAGGGTGCGGGTCGTGACAGGGCTGGACCACGGTTGAGCGGCGTCGGCGGCCAAAATCCATGGAGCCAAGAGAAAAAGCGTCGGCCAAAAGTCCTTCCGCCTGGGGGTCTCTCCATGGCCCGAGGGAGGTAGGTCGACGGTGGGGGGATCAACGGCATCGCAAGGAGCCTCGACTATCTGGGAGAGGAAGGAGGGGGGAACGCCATCGAAGCCTAAGAGCGGCGGTTTCCTACCGTAGATGCAAAGTAAAGGCGGGAAGTCTATTGAGAGGAGCAATATAGGAGAACAGAGAAGTCTACTCCGGAGGGCACGAGGGGCAAGCAATCGGCAGTAGGGGGCCCCAGCGTGAAACCTGTCTCATGGGTAGAGATCTGTCGCCCTGCCCCGGTGCAGGAGGAAGTTGATCTGCAGTACGTGGAGCCTAGTGTCATCAACGGGACGAAGGTGGTTGAAATAACCAATGAAGACATACAGGAAACTTCAGAGTATTGGAAGAATACTCTCGTCTTATATGTGATGGGTAATAAACCATTCTACGGCCAACTGAAGGCGTACGCAACCAGAGTTTGGCGACCAAAGGGAGACATGGAAATTTTTTCGCGGGAGAATGGTTTCTACTTTATAAAATTTGTCCTCGAGGAAGATCTTACCCGGATACTGGAAGGAGGCCCCTGGACGTTTGATGGGCGTCTTGTAGTTCTCAAAAGATGGCTGCCGGCCTCTAATTTCAAGAAAGACCGACTGACTACGGTTCCAATCTGGATCCGACTGCCTTGGCTATCACCACAGCTGTGGAGTATCCCTTCCATTATGAAGTTGGCTAGCATGGTGGACAAACCTATCCGGACTGATATACCCACGGCCAGGCGACAACGACTCTCTTATGCTCGGATCTTCGTCGAAATTACGGCCACTGATTGTCTTCCAAGGAAAATTGATATCGTTCTCCCGAACGGAAACTGGCTTCAGCAGGACGTGGTCTATGAGTGGGTTCCTCCCTCATGTGAGTTATGCCATTGTTTTGGCCATACCAAGGCTAACTGCAATGATGTAGAACAAATAGATAAGCCCGGTGGGGAGACGGAGGAGGAAATGAGTGGTGAGTCGGAACCAGACCGGGTGGATATGCAAGAGGACAACCAGACGCCAACAGACACTTTGAGTACCCATCAGGCGGAACACACCACCATGGAGGACATGGTGTCCGCTATTGATGTGGCTATTATCCCGTCCATATTGGGGAAGAGAAACGTTCCCGAAGGGGACAATAGAACCACAACAAGGCTATCAGAGAACTGCCTTGCTCTTGTGGTAGTCCCTCAACATGAGGAGATTCGGCCAAGTGGTGCGGTGACAATGACGCAGGAGGTTGACGAAGACGTCACGGAAGATGGGAAGAGTCATAAGGCGAGAAGAAGATCTGAGCCCATTGACAACTCACAGGAGGAGATACGGGTGACCCAAAACGAGAACGGGGAAGGACTCACAAGGGACAATCCGAAGTGGCAGGCTCTGTTGTCAGAGGGGCAGTCCAGAGATGGGAAGTCCAAACAAGGAACACAGGAGGAGGTGAGTATGGTCGAATACGGTCGTCCCCCGAATTGTCCTAGGGAGAACGATCGGAGAAGCTCGGACAACAACCATAGTTGTTAGATGTCGTTCCTCTCGTGGAACGTTCGCGGTGCGAACTCCATCGGGAAGTGGAGAGAGATACAGAAGAGGATGAAGAGTAATAAATGCGACATTGTCGCTATCCTGGAGAGTAAAATAAAGTCTGAAAGCATGCTTCGAAGCCGAGTCCCCCACCAATGGGCTTCGTCTCATAATCTTCACATCTGTGAGATGGCTCGTATATGGGTGTCGTGGGACTCCCGTCTATGGTCGGGACAAGTTAAATTCATGTCTGAGCAATTAATTGCTGTAGAATTCACCAATAAGGGTGGATTCAGAATGCTGGTTGGAGCGGTCTACGGACACAATGACCGAAGACGCCGTTACCAACTATGGAAAGATATTATTCATGTGGCTGCGGAGGTGGATAATCGGCTACCTCTGATACTGAGTGGGGACTTCAACGCTATCCTGTCAGCAGACGAAAAAGGGGGAGGGAGACAGGTTCCTGCTCCCATCTTTGCTGACTTCCAAGACTGCCTGCTGGCATCTGGGCTATCTTGCCTGGAGAGAATTGGGGACATTTGGTCTTGGGACAATAGCTCGGTGGTCGGACGAATCTGTTGCCAACTCGACAGGACACTATGCAACCATAGATGGCTTGAACTCTTCCCTCACAGTACGGCGGAAGGTCTGCACAGGGGTTCGAGCGACCACTCGCCGCTCTTGATCCGATTGGTTGAAGACAATCGGATGAGGAGACTACCTTTTCGTTACTGCAATGCCTGGCCCCTCCAGGACGGCTACAATGAGGCAGTTGCGCTCGGTTTCAGTACTGCCATACCAGGTACGAATCAGTACCAGTTTGTTTATTTACTCAAATCGATCAAAACTGCTATAAAATCTTGGAATAAAAGTCGGCCGAAGCCGAGGATTGAAGACCTTGAGGTTGAGTTGAAGCTCGTCCAAGAGGAACTCCAGGCGAATCCCCTGAATGAAGCATTAGCTGCTAGAGAGGTTGCACTCCAAGAGGATGCTCAGCGATGTAGGTTTAATGATGAAATCCAACTTCAACAAAGGGCCAAGTGCTCATGGTTACAGGACGGGGATCGATGTTCGAAATTTTTCCATGCTACCATCCGAGCTCGCCAAAACCGTAATTCAGTTGGGCATATTATAGGCGCTGATGGATCTACCCTGAAGGAGGAGAAGGATATTGTTAAGGAGGCTATTCGATTCTATACGGATCTCTACAATCATGGTCAGGTCAGGCATCAGTTCCCTGAGCTCACGTGCAAGAGGGTGGTTACGGAGGCGGGCAATGCCAGACTCCAAAAGGATATTTCATTAGAAGAAATTGAAGCCATTGTCCTTACTGCTGACCCCAATAAGGCGCCAGGCCCTGATGGGTTTAACTCAGCATTTTATAAGCATCACTGGAGCGTCCTGAGATACCCCGTACTGCAGGTTGTCCAGGAATTTTTCCGTACAGGGAGATTTCTTAAACAATTAAATCATACTTTCCTGTGTTTGATTCTTAAGAAGGAGGGTGCTCATTCTCTGGGAGATTTTCGTCCAATATCATGTTGCAATTTCATTTATAAAATTATTACGCATATTATGTGTGATCACATGCAGGATATTATGCAGGAATTGATTTCTCTCAACCAAGCGGCATTCATAAAAGGCCGTTCCATTGCGGATAACTGCCTCTTAGCTCATGAGCTTATTCGAGATTTCAATAGGGTTGGCGGAGGAAAAGGCTGCATAAAGCTCGACCTTCGGAAAGCTTATGACACGGTCAGTAGAGAGTTTGTTTACAACATGCTTATCAATATGGGCTTTTCTAGCTAGTGGGTGGATCGCGTCAGGGAGTGCATATCTTCGCCCACGTTTTCGATTCTGATCCGTGGACAACCTTATGGATTTTTCGGGAGCAACCGGAGTTTGCGTCAGGGAGACCCGCTTTCTCCGTACCTCTTCACCATTGTCATGGAGTATTACACTTGCTTGATGGATATTGCAGTACATAGGGGTCAGATTACGCCTCTTTTCCGGCAAGTTGACCCGGTGGTATCCCATCTCATCTATGCAGATGATTTGCTCGTCTTTATTCAACCAGCCAGAAAGTCGATTGAGTCACTGAATAGGGTTATTAATGAGTTCGGTCGACTATCGGGACTTCAACTCAACAGTGATAAGAGCTAAGTTTATTTCAGCAGAACGTGCAAGGAGACGGATCTGTGGTCGACTCTTCTACAAATTGAGAAGGGGCAGCTACCGGTAAAATATCTTGGTCTCCCGCTATCAGTGACATACACTCGGGATGTAGACTGCCAAGGCCTGATTCAATATATACAGAATAGACTCGAGGGTTGGCAGTCTCAGATCCTATCGTTCGGCGGGAGAGTTGAACTTGTAAGGTCGATTATTTTGGCCATTACAGCATACTGGCTTCAGGCCATCCATATTCCAGATAAGACTATTAAGCGTATTGAGACGCTTTGCGCCAACTTTGTTTGGCGTGGTGGCCTCCATCTCATCTCATGGAGCGAGCTTTGTCGGAGCAAGGAAGAAGGAGGAATTGATCTGCGTTCCATCCAAGTGTTGAGGGAGGTGGCGGTCCTTAAGTTGGCGTGGAAAATATTGGTTGGAGACTCGCTTTGGTCTCGGTGGATGAAGAATAAATATTTGCTTCAAACTTCTGGACTCTGAAAATAGATAACAACTTCTCCGTTACTATGAAGAACATTATGAGAGCTCGCTCGCAACTGAAGAGCAACATTAGAAGGGTCATCCATAATGGGGATCAAACGAGTCTCTGGCTCGACCCGTGGCTCAACGGTCAGAGCCTTGTCGAGCGCCTGGGATGGCATGCATTCGAGTTGGCTGGGCGCGATGATCAGGTCAGCGTTCTTTTAGCCAATAGAAGATGGAACTTGGATGCCAGGCCGGTTGCTAGAGCTTACGTTGATGAAATAGCTGCTATTACATTGGACCAAGAAGCCGTTAGCGACTTCTGGAGATGGAAAGGCTCACCATCAGATGGCTTCGTCAGCAAGGAAGTGTACGAGCGGGTCCGCCCTCACCATCCGAAGGTCGAGTGGGCAGACGTGGTATGGGCTAAGGACTGCGCCACAAAAATAAAGTTGTGCGCATACAAAGCCATACGTGATAGACAGCTGACGAGGGAGCGTTTGTTGCGATTCGGCGTCCAGATAGAAAGTGCACTGTGCGTATTTTGCGGTTCGGAGGAGGAGTCGCGTGACCATCTGTTCTTTCAGTGTCCCGTGTCTGGTCACATATGGAGCTCCATTAGTAGCAGGGTTGGACTAAATATTGGAGCGGGCACGGGTTTGTTGGTGATAGTGGACAAGATTTTAGCCATGAAGAATCAAGAGAAGCAGCGGTTCTATCTAGCACGGTCATGGTTACTGTCCGTGGTGTGACACGTGCGGCGGGAACGCAATAGGAGAATATTCGACGGAGTTGCCATCTCTATCTCGGGTATTATTAACAATATTATGAGAGATGTGGAATGTATGCTAAGTAACTAATTGTGTACAGTTGAGAGTCGGGAGGTTTGTATGACTGTCTGGTTGCTATTCCTTTAATAATATTTACCTTTCATTCAAAAAAAATATATATACATTTTTTTTAGTAACTAAATTTTTTTATTCGGTTTTCGGTTGTGGACCAAAACCCAAAACTGAAACCGAAAAAAAAAATTTAGTATTTTCAAAACCGAAACCGAACTGAATTTTTTTTAAACTGAACCAAATCTCTTATTAGGTTCGGTTCAATTTTCGGTCCAAAACCGAATAATGCTTACCTCTAACACTAACACATTTAAAAAACATGTAACTTATAATGGACGAGGTGTCTCTTTTTTGGCCAAACACATGGATATACAATTTAAAATATTTAAAAGATAGATACATTCACGACATTTATTTATAGTGGAAAAATATAGATAAATTTACAACAATGTATAAACATTGTGAAATACACAACTTTTATAACATTTAATTAACGTTGTTGAATATAACCCTTTTACAATGTTTCTTAAACATTGTAAAGTGACAATACATACACAATGTTTATATAAAGTTGTACAATAAAATTACTTTTACAACATCGTACAAATATTGTGAAAGATAGAAAATTTCCTACATTTGATAAGCGTTGTTGAAAAATGATATTTTTACAATATTTTAAAACCATTGTCAAAATGAATAACTTTGACAACATTAAATAAACGTTGCCAAAATTAATAAATTTTACGTTGTTAATAAAACGTTGTTGAAGATAGTAATACACAACTTTTACGAATGACCATTGTAGAAGCATTAACGTTTGAATATTAAACGTTGTTTGCACTCGTATTTTACAATGTTTTTACAATAAAAATTGTAGAAGACCCCCCATTGTTACAATGTTTTTAGGATGTGTTGTAGATGAAACATTGTAAAATGGGTTTTTTCTTGTAGTGATGGTAAGTCTCATAAGGCGCGGCGCGGTCCGCCGTGGGTAAGTTCCAACGTAAACACATTATGCCTGTCTGAAATTTATTAGGATGGTTAGAAATATTCATAAACTAAGTCATATAAACTCTTCAACCAAATGAGAGCTTGGAACTTAAATAGCCACGCACTAGTACAAATTGTAATGTACTAATCCTCGCTCTCCACGCAGGTACCCCGAACCACGAAGGGTATGCCACTTAAAGCTCAAGGCGGCGTGAATACTTTTGAAGCCTCGTTCGTGAGTTGAAGGCTTGTTTCTGGAAATCCTTTTGAAGACCCTGCACTCAGCCAAAAGAAAGAAAAGATAACGACTTGACTTCCCTCAATAGCAGGTGAAAAGTGTTATGTTTTGCTTGTAAAAAGATATATAATATATGGAACGACTATCTCATCAGCGTTCATTTTGTAAGTTGAGTTATGTTGTAAGCCCGCGCGGCACTGATTGTAAAGGAGTCATGTAAATAAAGTTTTATTATCAATAAAAAGTTTACTTCTATTTCAAATGTGTCATCCAATTTTCCTGCGTACTCTAACTTGATGTTGTGTTTCGGATAACCTTATGACTATGCCTTGTGCGATCGCAACTTAGGTTCGCACGGCATCACGTCCAGGGGACGACTATCGATTCTACGGAATTGGGGCGTGATAGCTGTGGCCTCCTCCCCCCTGGCTGCCACCCAGCCATCCCCGTCCCTCCCTGCTCGCAAGGCCGAAGACCCCCGACAGGTATATTTTGGTCCACATATCTACCTCTTGAAGCTCAAACTGCTACTAAGTTGCTAAAATTGTTTACCGCAGGTGGCAGCGGAAGGGATTGTCGCGGTATCAGGAAAAATCTTTAAAGTGAATCTCAGCTGGACACTCAAGGCTGAGGCATCTTTCAGGTGACTATGATGGCGAAAAACTCACAATTTTTGATGTTCATCTTACATGAACATGAACAAGAGGCACTATATATAGCATAACTTGCATGAACATACTCTATATAGCATTTGTTGTTAATTCTGTGTGTGAGATATATAGCATTTGTTACACTACATACATAGCATTTTTTGATTCATACTGTGTGAAAATAACTGGGGATTTGATTCTGGTTTTGTAATTAAGTAGCTTCCAGTGTAACACAATTTTTTTTTTTTGATGAATACAAAAAGATTAGAAATTGTTAGTTCTCCATAATCCTTTGAATGTATATGTATCCGATATATACCATTTTTTTGAAGGTTTAATTCCATTAGTTGCAGTAGTGTGTGCAAGGAAGGAAATACAAATATGTGAATTGATGTTTTGAATCTGCTTAAGTTCTTCAAAAATGTCCCACTTGCATAAATTGCAAGATTCAGATGTAGTTGATGCAAATATTAATGATAATTAAAATTTTGTCACTCTCCATACTTAGTAATTTAATTTCAGATTTTTCCAATTTAAATTAATGATACTAATATTAAAAATAATATTATGAAAAAAGATCTTATTAATATTATTAACACCAAAAAAAAAAAGATTTGAAGAAAGAAATAACAAAATTCAAACAATGAGTAACTTCACAATCTGCTAATGCCTTTAGAAGATTTTTGTTCAAAAGTTGCGCTATCGTCAGTTTCTGAATAATCAAATATAATTTTTTTTTTTTCCATTAATTTTCAATACTTCACAATCTGCTAATGCCTTTAGAAGATTTCTGTTCAAAAGTTGTAGAAGATTTCTGTTCAAAAGTTGCGCTATCGTCATTTTATGAATTATCAAATATATTTTTTTTATTAATTTTCAATTAATTTTTTTTGATAGTATTCAATTAATAAATATATATAAATATAAGATGGGGCAAGGGTATTTATATACATGGGGTTTTGGATAGATGTTTGATAGAGATAAAATATAAAATATAAAAATATAACATAAAATACATAAAAAAAAGATAATAAATAATAAATAATAAATAATAAATAAAATAAATAAGTAATAAAATAATAAATATTAAATAATATCTAATAAATAATAAATATAAAGTAAAATTTAAAAATTTAAAAATTAAAATTAAAATTAAAATTAAAAATTAAAAATTAAAAATTAAAAATTAAAAATTAAAAATTAAAAATTAAAATTAAAAATAAAAATAAAAATAAAAATAAAAATAAAAAATAAAAAATAAAAAATAAAAAATAAAAAATAAAAAATAAAAATAAAAAATAAAAAATAAAAAATAAAAAATAAAAAATAAAAAATAAAAAATAAAAAATAAAAAATAAAAAATAAAAAATAAAAAATAAAAAATAAAAATAAAAAATAAAAAATAAAAATAAAAAATAAAAATAAAAAATAAAAATAAAAAATAAAAATAAAAAATAAAAAATAAATTAAAAATTAAAAATTAAAAATTAAAAATTAAAAATTAAAAATTAAAAATTAAAAATTAAAAATTAAAAATTAAAAATTAAAAATTAAACGTTAAAAATTAAAAATTAAAAATTATAAATGAAAAAAATTAAAAAGTGAAAAGTTAAAGTTAAAAATTAGAAATTAAAAAAATTAAAAAATTAAAAAAGTAAAAAGTAAAAAGTAAGGTGAAAACTATAGTTCATTTTCAAGTTGTCCTAAGACCTCAACTTTTGCATTAATATCATCAATTTTTTAGCAAGTAAATAACCTCAACTTTTTTTTTTTTACAATATCATGAACTATAGTTCATTTTCAAGTTGTCCTAAGACCATAATGTATCTTCTAAATATAATCAATAATATCCTTAGTTAAGGCCATCTCCAATGAATTCTTAAAACCATTAGGATTTTTTTCCAACTCGGCCTCAAATCCAGAGAAAATATAAGGATGGAGAGATTGGGTCCTCAAATTTGAGGACGGCCAGAGAAAATTCTCAAAATTGAGGATCCAATATTTATATCCACTTTGTCACATATATTTTTAACTTATAAATATAATTAATACAATAATTATACCATTAAAAAGGTCTAGTTTAGAGCTTCTAATAAAGTATAATATTAAATATAGTTGTTATTTGTCTTAAAAAAAATTCTCTCCAGATTTTAGAGAACTTACCATCCTCTACATAATTTTATATAATTTTCTTTCTATGTAAAAAGATCGGTGTAGAAATAAATAATAGTTTGTTATTGTTTGAGGAGAGAAGGATTGGAGTTATAAATATTTGAGGATGGAATAATACAAAAATATTCCGTTTTGAGTACTCAAATTTCGAAAAAATTTGAGGATGGATAAGGGATGGCCTAAACCCTAGTTGTTATGTTTATATTTATTGTTTAATTTGAGATGGAATAAGACATCATTTTCTTTTAGTAAAGAGATAATTACAGATATATCCCCTTCAATACGAGGGTCATAACAATATATATATCTTAGTTTTAAAAGAGAGATTAAAACAAATGAAAACAAAATCTAGGACTTTCAATTCTCTCTCTTGATGGTGATGTCATTCAAGTAAGTCTTCTCCCTTGCAACCTCCTCATTGTAGATTGTTACGATATGACTCTAGATGTCATGTAACAATCTCTCAAACTATAATTAATCCTACGACTTTTGCTTCTTACTCCTTCCAGAGGAGCAAACTAGTGATCCAATGCCATTTAATGTTGGGCATTAGAGCTAATATGGTTCTTATTCAAACATCCATATTGTACAATAAACCCAACCTAGGTCTTATGGTGACCAAGATGGTTAAGGTCTAAAGAAGCATTGCACTTTGAGTTCTTATAGCAAGTTGCAAGAGTAGTACCGGTAATTCTTTACACAAAAGCGCACAAAATGCCCATGAACACTGAGAAATATGAATGTCTTGTTTCTTAGACAGGTTGGTTAGGGCAAATTATGGGATAAAAATACTCCCGAGTAAAAAGCTAGTGCAAGAAGCATTTCTTGACAAACTCTCACACTCACTATTAGCTACACAAACAAAAAATTAATACATAGTAAAAGATTAAGCCTCAATCGTGGGACCTAACTTAAAAGATTTGTACACAACATGCTATTTACAAAATATTGTCCTTATTCCCGGTAACAATTACTTCATTTTTGCACAAACATTGGCTTTCACGGTTGCCCTCACATAGACAAGCAGGTACTTCTCCATTCAGGACTTCAAAGTATATCGCAGATATAAACAGTCTGCAACCCATGATTAATGGCAGTTAATTTACCCAATTCATAAACTATTTCCTTAATTGCTGAGTAGGAGCAAACGAATAAGCATGCTACCCCCATAATCGTAACCAACACGCACAGTGCCACCTGAAATAGAACAAAATCAGAAGATAAGTTCTGATCACATTACACATTTTAGAATAAATATTATGACTGCAGTACCTAGATTTCACTCTAAATGCAAAAGTCAATCCACATAAACCCAAAAATGTAAAATTTATGTAACATATAAGGACCTTGTTGTACCTTTGAGACTGCAGTAAATGTTGAAACTTTTGGTATCCATGTTATGCAGAGGTAGGATATTTGTGTGCAAGCAGAACAAACACCAGCGAATAATTAGTTCAGATCTTTATGTCCTTTATTACGAATAACTAGAGACTAAATAGTCACTTTTCTGAAGACTATATATATATATATATATATATATATATATATATATATATCAACTTTTTTTTTTCTCTAGAAAATATACCAATTATCTTATACAAGGGTTGTTTCATAGATAATTATATATTAGAGTAATAACCAAGTAGCATTTTTGTAGATGGATCAATCTTAAGCGTATTAAGCCAACCAAATATTATTTGGACCCTAGGTAATATCTTTAAGGTACTCGGAAGATACATAAATGGACAATGACAGTATGTAATATGTGACCAGGTGTTGACAATTTCACAATTTTTCCAGATGAATTTTTTTTACGGATTTACATTTTAGATGATATTTCACATATGCTACATAAGTCGGTGACAATTTTTTTTTCTGTAGACAATATAAAGATTAAAACGTAATGCTCATATAACGTACAGATGGCAAGATAAGAGCCGTCCGTGAAATTCAAATTTCAAAGACGTCGTGTGAACTACCAACATAAGGTGCTCGCCATGATGGGAATTACAACAAGCACTGTGAAGACGGATAAGAACAAAGCCACAACAAAACCTGCAAATATTTCTATGTCATGTTAGGTGTTGTGAGTCTTAGGTGGCTCCTATGTGGCATGAGCCACAAGACAATGTCTTGTTTGTGTGGCAAAACTATATCTCAAAAGACAATGAGATAGAAAAACTCTCTCCAATGCAAAAGTATTGAGGAGACAATAAAAAGTATTTTTTCCAACTTCCAAGGCAAACTCTCTACTTCTTCAACTTTTTTATAAATATTTCTATTCATAATTGATGATGTGGAGACAAAGTCATTGTGAAGTGCATTGTCTAGATCTAGACAACCAACTTCACATTGTCCTTGCCATGTCATTGCCATGTCAACTTCATGTTTTATTCCACATTTGCATTGGAGAAGAATTTTTGGAATGAAACTTTGTCATTCTTATGTGGCAACCATTTTTTCTAAACTCACAATAGGGTTGGAGATGCTCTAAGAGGGGAGCTCAGAGGTGATGTACATGCTTATGTTTGAATCTGAAACTAGAGGATGTGGAGGTGATCAATTGGCTAACGACTGGTCAATGTGCAAAATTTTCAGGTTGAACCATGTAAACCTTTTCCTCTAAATCATCATAAAGAAAGGCGGTTTTATGTCCAGTTGTTCAATCTCCAAGTCCATGCTAGCTGCTAGTAACAACGCAATCCAGATAGATTGCATCTTGACCACCATCAAGAATACCTCTTCAAAATCAATGCCCTTCTTCTGTTCAATACCTTTCACAATCAACCTCATTTTGTAACGTGGACGTGAGCTCTTGCTTTTCCGATTTAGCCTAAACACCCATTTGTTCTTCAAGGCTTGTTTTCCTTGGGCAACTGGATCAACTCAAAGTGTGGTTTTTATGCAAGGATTCCTTCTCTTCTCACATAGCTTCCCACTATTGATCATTGTCCATATATTCTTCAATTTCTTGAAAACTTTCTTTTTGGCTCTCTTGCATTAGAAAGCATAACATACTCATTGCTATAGTATCTTTTCGATGGGCCGATGACAGCGTTCTTTTGTCGACTGCCTCAATGATGGTACTTCAGGTGATTAGACTCGAGTCGGCCCCTCCCCCTCATGGTCACCCGAATCGCTATCCACCTCATCATCACCGACCACAACATCGTCTTCTCTTCCGTCGTTATGCACCTCCAGAGAAAACATATTCAATTATTTCTTCTCGACTTCTCCCTTTTGATGTCTTCAAGGATTTGGTCTTAAAAAAAACACATCTCGACTTCTAACCGTAAAAGTGGAAGAAAACACATCTCGACGTCAAGGATTTGTTCTTAAAAAAAAACACATATCAGACTTCAAGGATTTGGTCTTAAAGAAAACACATCTCGCTTTCTAGGTCTCACAACCTATATCCAGACTCATCATGTGAAACTTTCTTTTATGCTTTTACGAGTGGTAACAAACAAAATGCATTACAAAATAGAACACTACATCCTCCATTTTCTTCTTAAATAGGCCACAATCTCTTCAATCAAGCAGAGTATCACCTTCTTCATTTTCCTCTTCAAAGACCATAATCTCTTCACTCAAGCACTTTATTCATTTTCTTCTTAAAGAAGCCACAATCTCATCAATCAAACAAAGTACGACCTCCATTTTCTTCTTCAAAGGCCACAATCTATTAAATCAATCATAAAAATTTGCAACGAAGACCGTAAAAGTGAGGTCTTTAAGATTTGAGAACAATTTATTATAAAATTTTATCACAATATTATAATAATTCATAAAAAATTAACAATAAAAGTGAGGTCGAAACGAAGTTACAATAAACCATGAAAACCGTAAAAGACAAGGAGCCGAAGGCAACAAAGAAATCGTGAAGAAGACGGAAAGAGACTCAAATTTTGCAACACATAAATATTGGGGGAAAAAACTATGGTTTAGCTAAAGGTTGGGCACCAATTTTTTTTAAAAATTATTTAGATTTTAGGATGTGGTGCTGGTGCCCAAATGTCTAAAGATTATTTATATAGAATCTAAAGATGCCTAATGATTATGGTGGCCTAGGGATTCAATAAGCAGTCCAAATAAACACATTGTTGTTGTCCAAAGTAGGATACAAGATTATTAGGAATGACTCAGCATATTGCCCCCTCATGTTTGGCCCCTCCTTAGTCCCTGCACGTTAATAATTTAGGTCAGGAAGTTATGCACAAGCACACCCCTGTTAACTCTATCTTAAATAACTTTTCCTAGTTTTATGTGTATAATTAGTTTTTTATATGAATATAATTCATTTCTTAATTGACAATACAAAACGTTTGTTTTATCAAGCATTCAAATTTTTTTTTTAGCATTATCATTATCAAATAGAACCTGCCCATAAATGAATTAAAGCAATGCCGTTAGCAAGCAATTGACCCACAATGTACATAGAATAAACAAAGAATGAGTTGTCTTTACTTTATGACTACAGAAAATAAAAAATAAAACTACGGATAATATTCTTCCTTATTAATTGGCATGATCAAAAGTTTGATCTTTAAGATATACTAATAAGTTTGACTTTAGTAAGAAAAGAATAGAAATTCACCTGAGAAAGTTTGGATACTAGGGGAAGAAACTACTAGATGTGTCACTCTTTTGACATCAATCTAAACTCCGATCTCCCTCCATTGCCGTTTCATTCAATCATTCTTTTCACAGCTTTCTCCGTGATTTTTCTTTTCGACACTTGATTAACCAAATAAGCAAAAAGTGATATTTCATTTTCCTTTCTCTTCCACTTCATTTTCATCTACTTTTTTCTTTCACTTCGCCAACCAAACACAAGACTTCATGTACGCTAATATTTTTTGCAAAAATAGCAGAATAAGCCTACACAAATAAGCAACTCCTTTTGGAAATCAATCCTTTCACCTAATCAAGTATCACACAGAATGTACCCAACAAAGGGTCATAACATCATGAAAGTGAGAAACTTGACCAGGAGAGGGAGCATTCTCTCATTGAAATCAACTCGACTATATAATTAAATGAGCCAAAAAAAAATCTAATGCTTTTTACTGAGCATTTTTATTACACTACATACTTCTCCATAGAAGTTGCTTCCAATTGGGCACCGTGGTTGGCTGGCAAGGTAGTTTTCAGACACATAAAGAAGAACTCCGTTTAGTACTTCAAAATAAGATATACATACTACTAACACTGCAGGCAAGACTAGTGGTCTTCGGCTACTGTACTGCTTAATTGTACATACGAGCCAATGCACGAGTATATTACACCCATGGTCATAACCAAAACACATACTGCCATCTGAAACAAATTAAAGTCCAAACATAACAAATTCAGTACTGGGAATACAACATTCTTCGAATTTTTTTACTTCGTGCGCATTCTAGAATTCAAACTATGACTGCAGTATTTCTGAAGGATATTTTTACCCTAATGCAGTCACTGCTCTCTGAGTCTCTAGTTACAGAAGTAGCAAAGTTGCTGCTCAATGTGCTCATAGTTTGAAAGTGCCAAAAGAAGAACTTTAAATTTCAGAGCATATATAAGAAATTTTATGAACCTTCAGACTTCAGCCAAAAGCTTGTCTGGCCAAATATGAAAGCTAGGATCATTTGTGTATATATGTTAAAGATTTTTGGTACCGATGTAATATCGAGGTAGGATATTCATGGCCAAGTAGAAAAAACACTAGTGCATTTATAACTAGCTCAAGTATTTGCCTTTGTTCTGGATCCGTTCATTAGAGACTAATAAATAGTCACTTCTGTAAAGACTGTCAACTGTGAAAGGGTTGTTTCATTAATAATCAGAGATACTGAGCCCATAGTCATGTGAAAGGTTGTTTCATTAATAATCAAGAGTTAAGAAATAACAAGAGCATTTTTTGTTAGATCAATCCCTAACATGTTAATCCAACCCAATATTCTTTGCACCCTAGATCATACCTTCAAGGTACTCATTTGGAAGTTTCAGACATGGACCTCGATAACTTAACATGACCTGTAACCAAGTGTTGGAGGAAGACAATATTGAAAATGGATCTATTGAAAGCCGTAAGAAAACCTGCAAAACTGAATGCTAGTGATTTTCACGCAGAAAGCTTACATGTAGCGAAATGAATTTTAAAAGGTTCCTAAAATTGTTGCATGTTAGTGTAATATTTTTTTGTTATATGTGATTGAGGGCAAGATGGATCATAAAGCTCACTAACATGACACGAGGCTACATATATTAATGGTTGTCTAGTTTCTATAGCATAAATGGAAGAGGGTCAACTAAAGTAGGCAAAGGAAGATATCAAATTTATGGCTATGACTAGTCAAAAGACAGAGAGTATTCGTCTCACTATGGAGTTATCTGGACGAGCCTAAACGTCGTCGTCAAGTCGAGGTTTCCTTCTCCCTGTAGGTTCGAGCTATTGTGCCACCTAATCATCTTTCTTTGTCTGGCTAAATTCTGAATGATACGTTATTGTGTTGTTGATCAATTGGCTACTGGAGGAATGATTGATCCCACTGATTGCCTGGAAGAGTCGAGATTTATGGTGGGCCATGTCTGTTTGTGGAATTGGGTTTAGATGACCTTTGTAAGTTACCTCCCTATAAAACAGTACATAAATACACACGAACATGCACACACCACAAGTAAAACATGATACTTAGGAGTAGATTCCATATGTGCCAATATCACTTTTGGTCATATTTTACAAAAAATGACAATAATTGCACTTGAAGATACAAGAATACTACAGTATACAAAAATGCAAGTGCGATAAACAAAATTGAGAACCAGAATTGTTCTGATCATTACCACAATGATGTGAGACTGTTTACTTGAAGGTAAGATCTCCTCAAGGCTCATCCCAGCTGGAATAATTCTTAAGCATACCTTGAGAGTGGATTCACAACCTACAATTCGAAAAACAATTATAATAATCAGTAAGAAGTACATTAAGTTCGGTTTTGGATGTGCAATATATTCATAGGCAACCAGGCTCAACATTTTCTGATTGAGAAGAAAATAAGCAACAATGTTATTAAAGTTGTAATAAAATAACCAATACATGATGCCTGAATGGCAAAGTTCCAATTAGTTCTTAAGCCTTCACTTGCTCCAAGCATATGCAGGATTCCAGCATATCAATTCCATGTCATCACCTTGCATACTTCGATCTCTCTGTAAGGGAAAAAACTTAATACATTACATGCTACATAGACAATAAATTTGAAAAAGTTCTTCAAATTCTTCAAATCTAAAAGGTAAGTAAAAGGAAAAGAGTTATTTTTGTTCGTCAATAAACTGTAAAGACGATATCATACTAGTTCGTTTGACAGCTGAACTTTGTTTCTCTGGAGAGGTAGAGAATTAATATCCTCCAAGCTTAATATAGGTGGATATGCATCCTAAAAATCTGCAAAAACGAAAAACAAAAGTTAGACATAACAGCAAAATGTGCAAGCAAAAGAAATAAAGACCGACTTATCAAAAAATGAGTAATAGAATTATAGAAGTTCCTACATAAGTCATCAAAATATTTGATTGATATATCCCATGATCCTTAGCCATTATGGTGGTGCTCGTAATCCCCCACTCTGTGAGCCATTACAGTGAGACCAATTTTCTTAACAACCACACTGAAATGTGACTGTTTACTAGAAGGTAAGAGCTCCACAAGGCTCAACCCAACTGGAATAATTGTTACAGCACAAACCCTGAGAGTGAATTCCCAACCTACATCTCAATAAACCCAATTATAAAAATTAGTAAGGAATACCTAAGTGAAGTTCAACTTTAGACATGCCAAATTAGTATTTAGTAAGACAAAGGCACAAAATTTTATATTTGAGAAGACATGCATATTGCACCTCGATACTTTCTGTACCATTGTCCAAACATCAACTTATGAACTGCTTTCACCACTACCACTACCCTCCTGCCCAGGAATTATCCTGTATTTACAAAATGGGCACGTCCCCTTCCTCTGCAACCATGGAGAGATGCAGCTTGCATGGAACTGCCAAAAGAGGAACAATCAGGCGTAATACAAATTAACATCTGTCAGAGACCAAACAAATAAGATACTTCCACCTTTTCAGTCAAGGCTACACCAGAGTACATGTACATCCATTCAAATCCATAGAAGGAAGAATGTTCAGTTGTGCCCATTGACCACTACAATTTGACTAGTATATCATCATTCACAAACACTCGGTGTCCAAACACAAGAATAGTGTTTACTGGTAGTTAGTGGACACCGATAGTTATAGACTATACTAGGAACTTTGAGCCTATTATTAAGTATTTTCTCTTGGTACGGATTTCCAGAGATATGCATGTCAGAAATTCAATATTTAAGACGAGACAAACATGAACCAATTGGCAATTGGTATCACAAGAAATCTGAAACCCTTATATTTTTATAAGATGAGACAAGCGTGAACCAATTGGCAATTTGTATAACCAGAAATCTGAAATCCTTATATTTTTAGATGGCCTTGTGGGATGTTCGTAATAACAACCATATAATACAAACTTCCTAAAACTGGCCAGGTATGATACAAAATCTAGAACCGTGTCAATGAAATAGGGTATGACAGCAAGTATAAAACAAGTAAATAATTTCAAACTTTCAACTCTCTCTAAGAAACAAAGTATCGAATATCTAGTATGTAACTCTACCAACCATACTAAAAAAATGTTCAATAATACTAATAAGGGGACACCAAAATCTGACCACATTTTGCTGACCACATGATGTGGCAGCCTATGCGTTGATAACATTAATGGAGTGGTCCCACACATGATCATAGGCTGCCACATCATGTGGTCAACAAAATGTGGTCAGATTTTGGTGTCCCACTAGCATTAGTAGTTGTCTTCCAATAGGGCCAACCAATGGACTCAGTTTGAAAGTGCTCAAACCACTCTCTTTGCTGCTAAATTGGTGTGGCAGACACTATTTGATATACTTTCTAATCAGAAAGAAATGTTCTCTTCCATGAACCAAAAGGCCACGAGGCAAGGGCATGGGAAACCCCCAGCCAACATAGTAGAAAATAGCTAGACAACTTAGTAGACTAATACTAAACCAGAGGATTGAGTCGATTGACCAATTGTTAAGTGTGCGAGGAGGCAGCAATGTGGTCCATTAACATAAACATGCATTCAAAGTTCAGGAAAAATTCCTGTTAGATTCCGAAAATCATTAATTATGATTTAATTAGATTTGGAATGCTAAAAAAAAAAAAACGAAACCGTTAATCGTAAGCAAACTCTTCTAAGGATTGCAATTAAAGTTGAAATGGATAAGAAAATAACAAAGTAATAATGTTATAGAACAAATAATACCTGATGCCTGCACGGCAAAGTTCTAATAAGGTCTCCAGCGTTCACTTGCTCCAAGCATACACAACATATCAATTCGCTGCCCTCACATTGCATACTTCCCTCTCCCTGAAGGTAGAAAAAGTTCACTTAACTTAATAGGTAACATGCTCTACATAGACAGAGCAAATGTGTAAAAGAAAACATCCTCAAAGTCTCAAAATCTAGAATGTAAATAAACGGAAAAAAAGAGGAAGAGTTTTTTGGCATCCATCAAGACCGTCCGTACTGGTTCATTTGACTGCCGAGCTTTGTATCTGATGAGTGGAAGGGAATTAATATCCTCCTCGCTTAATACAGGTGGATGTGCATCCGCAAAGTCTGCAAAACGCAAATGAGTAGACAAAGAAAGTAAGACCAAACACCATACTGTGTAGGAGCCAATAATACCTAAGTTGTCAATGTCCCGATTCACAATAGCACGGGCGATGATCCTCAGCTGTTGCAGTGATGTTCGTACCCCTCCGTTCTGCAACCAGTTGGTCACTTCATTATTCGAGTAGCGCCCGAAGTAGACCGCAACGAAAAGCAGGACGATAACAAGCCAGCGCTACGCACAGACACAAGTATTTTGCATTAGTACTAGTAGTGATCTATCGATCGATCGATCACTCCTACACTACAGAATTTGAACAACAAAAGGAAAAGACTGGACAAAGGCATACCGGCAGTTCTGTGAGAAGGATGTAGGCATACAGCACGAAAAACATGAGTAGCACTGAAGAATGTACAAATATCAGAAAAACAATTGATTAATCAATTATATATATCTATAGAGAGAGAAAATTGAAGACACGTACCAGCAGAAGTGGTAAGCCAAGATAAGCCGCGGCGTACGGGCGTGGCACTGATGAAACCGCTCTCGATGTCGCCACGGAGGGAGCTCATGACGATGACGATTTGAGGAAATTTCTACAAGAATGAAAGAAATACTGAGCTATTGAAAGGAAATTATAAGAAACCCTAAGAGGAAGGGTTGGGTATAAATAGGGGAGAGGAGAGGAGAGACTTCGAGACGAAGAAGAAGAAGAAGACGGTGGTCCGATAAATAAAAAGTTTTTGTTGGTATTTGGGAGAGGATAAGGAGGAGGACTTTGTCTGGTGCGCGAGCAAGTGACACGGAGTTCGCGGTGGCAATGCCACTGGTCGAGAGGCGGAATCGCCATAGCTGGACCGACGAGAACGAGAATGAAGAAGACAAACGGGAGGGAGGAAGAAAGAAACACTCTCTACTCTCTACTCGGTGCGTTTTGTTTCCTCTCTCTCTCTGGACTCCTGCCCGAACCCACAAATACCGGCCCACATAAACTAACACTTGTCGAGCCCGTTACAGCCCGTTTTATTTTGGATCCAACCATTTTTTTATTTTTTATTTTAAATGTTTTATCCCATCCTAAAGATTCTTGATAATCATTACAAAATGATTAAATGCTAGCGTTGATGGCTTGCCATTTCTTGAAATAGATAGAGGTAAACAACTTTAAGCTATCCTTTATATGATGATATAATTTATGCAACCTTTGAATACTCTAAATACAACAATTTGGCAATGATAATCCTATGAACCAAGTTGAATTGAGATGGTATCAATAGTTTTAATGCTAAAGTTGATGATTTCGCCATTTCTTCAAGTATCTATGCCTCTAAATTAATTTTCTCGGTTAATTGATTATTTCTTATAAAAATATCATACAACATCATATAACAAATAATTAATTAACAGAAGGAAAAAAAAGGGGGGGATTTTGCGATTTTCACTTTTCACCCTCAAGTACCTTTTAATTAAATAAATAAGGCTAACATACCAAACAAGTCAAGATGGCCGAGTTGGTCTAAGGCGCCAGTTTCAGGTACTGGTCCGAAAGGGCATGGGTTCGAATCCCATTCTTGACAAAACAAATTTTTATTCTCTAACAAAAATATATAATATGTTCTATGGTGAGTTATTATTAGCTCTTGCAACTTCCTTTATTTATTTTACTAAAGCTAATTTTCCAAAAAGAAAATCATCTTTAAATACTTGAGAATTAATATAACTTTTTTTAACCAAATTATCCTTAATATTGTCCATGTAAAATTATGTTTTATTTATTAAATTATAATATATACTTAATTATAAATTAAATTCTTAATCGCTACCGTCTTCGAGTCTAGCATCATCTTTGAAGTCGAATATTGGATTCTTGATTGCCCCTCCATGAACAATGTCCTCCTGCACAGAGGCATGCAAGTGGAGTTCAATAGTACATATAGCCGTGGTAGAACGTGTGGCTGCATACGCCGTCATTATCTCTCGGTAGATAATGATCTACAATTAAACTTATATAAATTAATATCATTAGACGAAGAAAATCTACAAACTTAACGAATATTAAATAACAGATAAATTAATTTATCAAGCTATATTTTCTCAAATATTGTATATTGTATGTAGTTTATAATTTTACTAATTAACATTTCTATGTACTTGATTAACCAAGTAAAATTCATAAATATTTTTTTCGCAAAAATAGATTGTACATTGTTCAATGTACCATTTTATCAACATTTAACCAAGAAAAAAAATTCTACATAAATCTACCCCCTCAAACCCAACCCCCCGCCCCCCCCCACATTGGTTATCACCTAGACTAATTGCAGATCCTGAGAGCTATGTATGATCTGTTCATTCTGAGCTTGTTGAGGTGCTTGATTATAATCCTGGGCTTGGCCTCTCATCAGATGAAGAAGCACCTCCAATTCCAAAGCAGCTAGCTAGGATAGGAATGAATGAATGAACCAAATGGGTTGGTTAGGAGAGCTCGCTAGAGTACGTTGTCGTTGCTGTTGGGTCTGAATCCTTGTTTGCTTGCTTGCTTGCTTGCTTGCTTGCTAACGGTTGGTTCTTCAGCTCTAGTGCTTTCTTTCTGCAGGACCCGTTCCCAGGTCCTGTCCTGCTTGGATCCATATCTGCAACTGCAACATTTGGGTTACTCACTCTGGCGATCGATGTAGAGAGTAGATAATAATGATGATGATGTCATCTGAACACCAAGGAAACAATAAACAAGTCTATAATGCATATTCAGTCAAGTGCCAATTTGACTCGAATGGACATATAATAAAAACTGAACCGATATTTACTTATTTAGTCTCAATATGGCAGCCGAGATTTGATTAAAAGAAGGTGAAACACAGCACTAGATAATGAGAAGTCAGATGTTGTAGTGGCTATAGGACCTTTTTAGGCCATAGGTTATTGGTTTGATCCTCATTTACCACAATTCTGAAAATTTTATTCTCTTCATATGAGTGAACCAAACGACTCGCTTGAACCACGAACAATTGAATGGTTCGAACAATTAAACGGGTCAATATGCCGAACTGACCCTGAAATTAGGTCAGGTCACGATCCAAAGGGAGGAAGGATTATACCTGCATTTAGTGTCAGTACTGGTCCTCAATGGAGGATAAAGGATATTAGACAACAACAAATGTGGCCAAGTTTAGCAGGCAAAGACATGTCACTGCAGTTGTTAGGCTGATTGCATATAGTATTTGGCTCTCACAGTTTCCTGGAGGGGGCATGAAAGTGACAGTTCAGGTTCTGCATAATTGGGAGTTCAACTTAAAAAGCATCTTTAAAATCTCTTCTCTTCTAAATGACCAATAACTGTATTGTCCTGTGTCTGAATATTAAGATAAAAACCCATCCACTGCCACCCATTGGTTTCAATAATACCACCAATGCCACTAAATAAGAAAGGTACAGATTATCTATATGTTTAGAAGAATAAAGTGAGATTTTCGAAAGAGTAACCAAGGAAAAAGAGTGCTCCATAATAAAAGAAAAGCATCGCATACAGAAAGGAACAGTTGTTCACATGTACAGCGAACTTAGGCATATGTGCAAAGTGTAGACAAATATACAAAGCAACTCATTGCTTGCTTTCTTCCCCTGATAACATTATATTGTTGTCACTACACAAGCTACAACTCAGAATTAGTCCTTGCTCATCAGGTAATCTTACTTCACAGTCCAATGAAGCTTGCTACGCATCCAGGCTTCCATCTAACCAAGACTGATAATCATAGATATCTTAATTCAAACCTGACCGTTTACACATGGAGTAAAATACACCTTTCAGAATCCCTCAGCCATCTGCACATTCATCATTTGAAGTCACATTTTAACTCAAAAGTTCAGCAAATTCACAATTCTTATAGTCCATCTGATCATTTTCCTTTATCTAGAAGTTGGTCCATGACTACAAATATCCTTAAAAAATTAAAGAAAAGTAAACAAAAAGCACGAAGCTGTAGAGCTCTAAAGTAGTGATACGAATAACCTAATGTTAGCTCCTGAATATGCTCATGCCTTGTTGGCAATGCACTAATAGGAAACCAACAGATCTCCCATCATCAAGAATAAGATGACCCATTTTAGAAAGGCTAATTTTATGGGCACTCCACATTTTACTTAGAGCTAGCCCAATTTTTTTTCTTCAAATATTTACAAGTTTGCCACTCCTATTATTTGCTTGGGACTAGCCCACATATGGGTATAAAATCCAACATTTCTTTTGTTGTTCTCTTCTCTTCTCCCTCTCTTGCTCTCTTCTTTCCCAAAAATTTCTAGGTCACATAAGTAATGCTCAATATAGTTTGATAAAATAGGTTAGAACAAATTTAGGGTTCGTGTCTTTCGAACACAACAAATCAATTTTTTACATCAAACCCTAACCCTAAAATCATTGGTTTTGGCCTACAGTCGGCCACGAAAACGACAGGGCTGCATGCAGTCTTGCAATCATGCAATACAGTGGGGACTGCATGAAGTCTTGCAGTCCTACAATACGTCAGGACTGCATGCAGTCTTGCAGTCCTGCAATACAGTAGGAATGTGGGACTGCTTGCAGTTCATTTTATCAGTCACAAAATAGGAATGACTGCATGAATGTATGCAGTCCTAATATTAACTAGGACTGTATGCAGTCTTACTGTATTGCAGGACTACTAGACTACATGCAGTCCTAATGCATTGCAGGATTGCAAGACTGCATACAGTCCTGTCGTTTTCATGGCCGACTGTAGGCAATAACCAATGATTCTAGGGTTAGGGTTTGATACAAAAAATTGATTCATCGTGTTCGAAAGATGCATACATTAACCATAAATTTGTTCTAACCTATTTTATCAAACTATTTTGAGCATTACCAAAGTTTCAATAAATTTAAAATGAAAAAAAAAGCAAAATAGGTCAAAACATATCTAGATTGTGATGAAGGTTTAGGCTTGGGTGCCATTGCTTGGAATTGGAGGAATGGAGAAAGAATTTGGGGTTTAGAAATTTGGTATTGAAGTTATGGAGAAGAGAAATAGGGTTTAGGTTTTAGAAATGTAGAAGAGAGAAAGAAATTGATAAAATGAAGTATTAGAAAGGGTTTGGCGGGGTAGGCTAGCCCAAAGTAAAATTCGGACTGTTCCCAGTAAAAGTTCCACTTTCATGGGCTGTCCCCTAGTAAGGACTAGCCCCAAGTAAAATGTGTAGTGCCCTTAGAATTAGCCTTTTAGTAACTATAGTACCTTAAATTCTTCTTTTATGCTTCTGTTGGACCAAGTATCTTGTATGAGTTTCAGTCAAGTCCTTTTATCACTTTGTTTGCTTCTTAATGGCAATCTCTTTTGCATTATGTTTTAACATTAAAATCATCTGGAGAATGGTGAGGAACAAATACCCAAAATTGTTTCTTTGAACTTGATCTATAAAGTGACATATCTAGAAGTGTTTAGAGAATTTTTCAATAGCTAGTTGACTTTTGTTGTTGTTCCTTAAGACGTGATTTAAAATACACAGAGTAATAATTTCTTGGTTGTACCAAATTGTTTACATGATTTTACGATGTCATTTTTTTGGTTTTTAGAAGATTCACTTATTTATTGAGAACTTGTTGAGCTAAGACTATAGACTATCAAGACATTGTTGAGCTCTAGGTAAGTAGAGGAGCTTACGTCTGTACCGAATGGGTTAAGAAACTAGAGATAAATGATTGAATTACTAACGTAGGTAGTGAGCCACTATCAATCTTATTTAAACACCATAAATGATTGAACTACTAATCTAGGTGGTTCTATATTTTTGTTTGGCCTTAGAGTTTAACTTAGTGTGGATCCTTGAAACTAAATATTTACTTGTTCTGGAGAAGTTTGTGAAATCAGATATGACTACTACTATCAGATATCAAAAGGTGGAATCCTAGAACAAGTAAATATTTAGTTTCAACTTTCAAGGATCCACAATAAAATAATTATATGTGACAAAAAGGACTATTGGCCATAGGAAAATATCAATTTCCATGGAAAATAACTATTTTCCATGAAAAATAACGACAATCAAACCTAAGCTCCTCGTCTTACCTATACCTCAACAGTCTTAATAGCTTACTCAGTCTTACCTCAACAAGTTCTCAATAAATAAGGGATTCTTCTAAAAGCAAAAAACTGACATCGTAAAATAATGTAAACCATTTGGTACACCCAAGACAGTATTACTCTATATATTTTTAAATCAACCGTCTTAAGGAACAACAACAAACGGCAACTAGCTATTGATAAATTATCTACACACTTCTAGATAATATCACTTTATTGATCAAGTTCAAGTAAACAATTTCGGGTATTTGTTCCTCACCATTCTCCATATGGCTTTCAATATTATTAAGAAGGAATGCAAAAGAGAGTACTAACTAGATTACCATATCTGATAAAAGGACTGGACTGAAACTCATACAAGATACCTGGTCCGGCAGATGCATAAAAGAAGAATTTAAGGAACTACAGTAACTAAAAGGGAGTGAACATAAAACTTCCAGTAACAAGTCAAATTGGTAGGCAATAGTCAAAAGAAACTCAGGATCTGAGGCATGAACTATAAAAGGAGACACATGGTCCACTGGTGTTAAAGAAAGATAACCCTATTTAGACCGAGAATCATGCATCTATAGTTACATACTGCTAGAAATGCACTCATCACATTACATACTTAATCTTGTGCTTGGATATCATGATTTCCTATCCATAGAGAATCTCAAGTTAGATAATAGAAAGAAAAAAAAAGGATAAATGGTAACATTGGTCAAGATATTAGATAGAAGTTAACACAAAACTTGAAACTTTAAAACCCTCTAACAGGGATTAGAAAGAGACATCGAAAAGAAACGGTCTATGGTCAACCATACTCATTAGGAGGACGACATAATTCCACATACCCCTTTAAAGACGCCCTTATGTAGTTGTATGTAGGTCATTATAGCAGTTGTATATAAGTCAGGTTCCCAGTATAGTAACAAGGGAAGTATTACTATCGGTTGGTTTGCATAGAGATGCCAATAATGCTTTCTCTCTAGGTTATCCAATTAGTTTCCCACACTAGAGTCTCTTGCTTCCTACTAGAAGCAATATTTGATGCCGCTTCACTCAATCAAGTTATGGGCCTGAATCACTTTTCTGCACTTAGATAATCATGTAACATAATACAATCAGATAAAACTCGTTCAATTATTTTGGTTTGCCCTCATAAAGTCTAATTTACCAGTTATTTCAAAAAATATCATTTATAGAGCAAGTTTCTTCAAATATAACTTCCTTTCCTTTTTCTTAGGCCTATGCCTTCCCCACACGGAATAGATGCATAGCCACGAATCAGATTAAGCCTTCCTCTTGTGCTCTAACCGTTTAATAGATATCCAAGATCCTTCCCTACCTTCAATTCCAAAGATATTCTTTCTTCGTGCACGTGATCTGTAAGCCAATTCTCCATCACCAAGTCTTAAATAGAATACGGAATCTATCTGAAACCTGATGTAACATACTATTTATTAAGGAAATCAAACAAGAACTGAACCTTAACATTATCAAAGTAAGACAAGTTCAAACAATGTACTTTTATCTTATGGAGTCAAGGACTATATAGTCCTTCCTTGGCCATTATGTTCGACCTAATTGTTAGAAATAGACTATCCACATGAATGTAATTCCAGGGAGTAGCTTACAAACATTAACGTACCCAACCGTCCAAAAAATGAGAGATCGGGAAAGGTTGATATCAAGTACCCTAAGTGATACAACAAGAAGAATAAAACGACCCTGAAGAAGGAATTCATTATATATAAATTATAAGACATTAGAAAAGAATATATTTGAAAATTTTCAGAGAGAACAAAGTTGGAATTTAATGAATCTCAGAACATAACATTCATCGGATGCAATGTACATGAGTTCATGTACCTTCTTGATTCCGATCCACCACGGACACGCCCACATCCTCCTCTTCCCACTTCTAATCTTCCACAAGGGAACTCCAGGAATCACTTCCCCAACCCATGCTGACATGATTAAGATAACAAAAAGTTGACTTGGGCATAATATCACAGGATAACTACATTTTAATCCCAATTCAAGAATCAGAAGATAACAAAAACCAAACGTTTCCATTTCTTTTCCTATAATCACCACCTCGATATGGAAGTTCCACTTCCGTCTTCCAATGCCCAACTGTTGCCATCCCTCCTCGATCCCCTACTCCTTCTCAATACGGGAGCCCTCCAACTCTGCCTAGAGGATGGTGTCGATACTGACCTAGAAGTGGAAGCACCAGCAGATGAAGCGGACAAGGAAGGGGAGCCACCGAAACACCGGAAGGAGAACATATTCCTCAAAGTCCTGACGAACCCCACGCTCTCCCTCGACTGATTCCCTCTCGCCGACCACAAAATCCTCCTTGGTGCCCCACCGTCATTGAAACCCCCGTCCATCTCCGTGTAAACCATGGGCAATTCTCTCTCCCCAGGTCTCCTCCCACCAGCGAATCTCCCAACCGCAAACCCACCACCAGGGAGCCTCCATATGGTGAGCCCCATCGATTCGTCGTCATTCTCGAACTCCAAATTCCTCCTCCCGGCATCGGTGGGCAGCTCGTGGCGGCAGACAGGACACGAATTACGAAGCAAAAGCCACGGCAAGATGCAATCATGATGGTAGATGTGCTTACACGGCATCTCTCTGGCCTCGGTGCCAAGCTCGAACTTTTCTTTGCAGACGGCGCAGTAGGAGTCCATGCCGATATGGGAAGGGTCGATGGATATCGTCGGCATCGACTCGATCGCTCCTTTCGAAGCCGGAGGATGGTCGCAAGCGCGGACCCCGCCGGTTCCGTTGGTCCCGATCTGGGCCAGCTGGCCGAGGAGCCTATCGAAGCCCGAACCCATTAAAAAGTCCGACACGGTCGACGGGAGCGGACGGAGACCAGAACCCGCACCGTCGTCGTAGTAGAGCTCGAAATTGTTGCTGGTGTTGGATCGGTCGGGCTCCATTCCCTCCGATGCTCCGCGGAGGACGATAACGGGGTTGAAGGGGGAGCGGTCGCCAGAGGAGCCGCGGCGATTGCCGCGGTGCGCCTCGTCGGCGACGATGGGTCCGGAGGAGGAGGAGGAGACCAGCGCGGAGGGGAATCGGCGGCGCCGGTGCTCAGCAGCAGCCGCTGCGAGACGGGGAGGGGTGGAGAGCTCTTCTAGGAAGCCACCGCTGCAGTCCGGACAAGAGATCGGGCTGGTGTTCCCATGGTGGGTAACCCTGACGAACCGGGAGCAGCGGTAGCACCAGAAGGAGCCGATCCCCGAGGAAGAAGACATCGGCAGAGCTAGATCTGGAAGGGAAACGGAAACCCTAAACAAAAATCGGATCGATCGAGGAAGAGGAAACCCTAGAAAATTGGGGGGAAATTGAAGGAGGAGGAGAAGAACATGTGGCGGTGACTACAAGAGCAGGGGACCGGGCGGTCCTCCGATCCGGAGTGGGGGTCGAGTTGCGAAGAGTAATTGTGGGAGGAGTTTTATGCGGTCGTCTACACCTTAACGGCAAGAAAGAGTGACACGAGGACGCCAACGGTTCGTCAGTCAGGTCCCAACTCCGGTTTGGGGTCCGAATCTTGACCGGTTAATTTATAGTAGTGCCCATTAAGAAATGGAACTGCTGGCAGAATGCAGGGTTAATTATGTCAAGTAATTAACGCATAATTATAATGGAATATTAGGTAAGAAATTATCGCGTCATAATCCTATGAAAGATTCCAGTGTAAAAATAGGAATAAATACTTTTGCAATTAATTAGTATTGGTATCAAATGTATTTTTCTTTTTCTTTTCTGAACTATTACACTGTGAAAACATTTCCCTGTGCAAATTGATAATATATAGTGACGTTCATTGCCATTTGTGTACAATGGATACATTTTTTATTTTTTAATCGTCTTCAAGATAAAAATGTGGTGCCAATAACACTGGAAATTATGTTTTACAGACAAGATTCTCCAAGTAGATTTTCATAATTTTGGAATATAAATGAGGTAATGAATTCTGTATTGCTTACTGAAAAGGGACATACACATTATACATATCACTTTATACAGTATTTTTGTTTTTATATGTTGACTATAATATATAGTATTTTTATCAAACAAAAGAAAAAGTTGCATATATAATATTTGAATTTCAGTTTCTTGATAAGGATTTCAATTTCAACTCTGTTGAATGGTCCAAAGGACCATTACGCCATTTGCAGGCCATGCTGCAACTATTTAGCTTGATATGTACAACTCTCTCATTATATACTCTTACATACAAAAGAAAAATGTTATGTGATTATTTTCTGAATGTAGAACAAAAAGGAAGCATGTAGTAAATTTACTTATTTAATGCATTAATATAGTTGTTTGTTTTCAGAGGTTTTAAGAATTTTATGGCACCTAACAATAAGGCTCAATAAAATAATTTTACCAATCTCCGATTAAAAGATGAAAATTTTTATATTCTAAATTGCTATTAGAGCATCTCCAACCCTATTGTGAGTTTGAAAAAATAATTGCCACATAGGAATGACAAGTATTTTTTTTAAAAGTACTTCTCCAATGCAAATGTGAAATAAATTGTGAAGTTGACATGACAATGACATGGCAAGGAGAATGTGAAGTTGGTTGTCTAGATCTAGACAATGCACTTTACAATGACTTTATGTCAACATCATCAATTATGAATAAAAATATATGTAAAAAGAAGAAGAAGTGAAAAAGTTGTCTTGGAAGTTGAAAAAAAAAGTAATTTTATTGTTTCTCAAACTTTTGCATTAGAGAACACATTTTTATTTCATTGTGTTGTGTGAATATCATCTTGCCACATAGGAAAGACATTGTCTTGTGTCTCATGCCACATAAGATTCACAACACAAAACAAGACAATTGGGTTGGAGATGCTCTTAGTCTACGTCACTTTTTGAACCACAACCGTCCAAACAATTGGAATCAGTCGACCTTGTTATATTTTATCTATTCTACTATATAATAGGAAAACTTAGATGGTGAAACTTTTGAATTCCGAAAATACCTTTACATACTTATACTAATTAAAAATAGTTCATCAATTTTAATAAGGACAACTTAGTAATTAGGAAGACTACCCTTTGGTCTTCCTAAAGAGTCTTTCTAAACTAATTAAGAAATGTTAAAATACGTGCAAATCACGTGCACATATGTTAGTAAGTGTAAAGCGGATTGTTGGTATATAGATTAAAAAAGAAGAAGAAATAATTGCTGGTAGATGCACTACTGAGATAGATTTTTTTTAAAAATTTATTTGCCAACTAAAAAATATCACTTAATTTATTTTATTTCATTATTGAACTGGTTTGATATCTAATAGATGAGAAATGAATTAACGCATTAGAAAATAAATTATTAGAGAGTGTGTACGTACGTGAAACAAAACCAATTGATGCAATATTAATTAAAATATTGGTCCCGTTTAGATTGGTGTTATATTAAAAAAAAATCATATCCAAAAGAGACTATGATTTTTTTTTTAAATTTTTTCTAAGGAACTAGATCAGGAAGGGACTTAGCGACTCGAACTTGAACACTAACTTGTACGAATAATGCAAAATGACGCTTAAATAGTATATTTTATATTTTACACGTACGTATCAGACGCGAGATGTTAAGTAATTAATTTTTGATCATACATTACATAACATAATTTTTTGAAAATTTTTGAGTGGCACCCTACTTATATTACCCATACTCGTAGTGCATCCCACATTGTTCCACATATACATAAGTCACCCCACTTCTAACAGAAAACGTCAAATAATAACGTTGGTGGCCTTTAAAACACTTTCCATGACCGTAATACCCCTCCTCCCTTTCAGGAAAATTCCCAATTTATATTCAAAAACCCGAAAATGCCCTTCCTCCTTCTATTACGCACGAAAGGTCTCTTCTAATTCATCTCTAATTCCTCTTCTCCTCTTCTTCTCTAAATTTTCCCACGAAGCTCCGTCTCGTCTCTAATTCGTCTTCTCCTCCAAGTTTCTCGCAAAAACATCAAGGTATTTCTGCAACTTTCCCCTTCCCCATCCATAAGTTATGTATTGATGATCAATTTGTGTCCGAATGAGTGTTTAATTTGATCCCATTTTATTTTCTTCAGATTTTTTCGAACCGAAAGGAGAAGGAGCTGCGATGGCTAGGCAAAATGGGTATTGATTTCAATTTTAGTGTTTAAATGCCGGGTTTAGGGTTTTAAATTATCTTTACATATTGTATGTTCTAATTATTGCTGAATTTAGGGGTTTAGGGTTTGGATTTGTTCTGATTATTGCTGAATTTAGGGGTTTAGGGTTTAAATTATCTTTACGCAGTTTCTTGCTTGAGTCTGCATTGTTTGAATTTGTTTGAATATCCATGTTTGAATTTAGGGGTTTAGGGCTGTGATTGAGTCTGCATGTTTGAATTTCCACGTTACTTCTACAGGAAATACATGGTTAGGTTCCATTGGAAAGGTACTTTAGTTTTGCACGAAGTGGACCCCGACTTGATCTTCCTCCTGGATATTCCTTACGTAGTCCAGAATAACTATGTGGAGGACAGATTTAGGTATTATTGGGTTGATCAGATGAAAGATGGTGAAACCATAGAGGTGTTATCTGATGCTGCATTGCTAGACATGTTCCATAACCAACTGCCTGACCAAGAAGGAGAGCTACACTTGTACTTGGAAGATGTGGAGGTTTCTAGTGGACAAGACACCCCATTCAAGAAGAAGAAAATAAAGGTAGTAGCACACAGAGCACGGCTAGATCATGCAGCATTAACTGATGAAAGTAGTACAAAGGATAATGACAGTGGTTCACATGCTAGTGAGGATGCAGAACTTGGTTCGCAGCCTAAGATCCAGTTTGAAGCACAAGCTGAAACACAGTTACGTGGAGATGAACCAGTAGTTGAGAGTGATGATGAACCCTTTGTACCAGAGGAAGAAGGCACAGAAAGTGGGGCTGGTGATGACTTTTGGGGGGAGTATGTTGTACATCCAGAGAATAATAATGAAGAGTGGGGGGAGGAAACAGAATTTCAGAGGGCATATGCTGAGATGTAAGTTACCTTCTGATCACAATGCAAGAGGGTGCCAGGGAGGACCCATTGGAGGAAACACAAAGAAACGCAGGGATCCTAGGCCACCAAGGGAACCTAAGTCACCTAGGCCACGAAGAATAATAAATACTGTTTACAAGAGGCCAAAGGTTTCAAGGGGGCCAAGGCGAAGGAAGGCTGCTATGGGCACATCAGGAGAATCTCCAGGATGTTAGGTGAAAGAAAATCGATGTTTTAGGCCATTTTGTACAAGTATTGGCCATTTTGTACATCTCCAGGATTATTAGGAATCATTTTGTATCTAAACTGGAAAGGAATGTTAAATGCTACATGTGAATGGAATGTAACTACTGGAATGTTAACTACTTGTGATGGGTTCTGTATGTAATTGGTTTGGGATGGAATGTTAGCTACTGGTATCATTTTGTATGTAAACTCGTATCATTTTGATTTGGAATGGAATGTTAACTACTTCTGTGGATTTGGAATGTTAACTACTTCTCCGGGATATGTTTGGAATGGATTGATTTAATTTCATTTGGAATGTTATCATTTTGACTTGGAATGGATGTTCTATAATTCTTGAATGTGCTATCTCCAGGATGTTCACTTGGAATGGAATTGTAAACTGTTTAGACACTATCATTTGGAATGTTCACTTGTAAACTGCAGGATGTTCACTTGTAAACTGCTATCACTGCTATCATTTGGAATGGAATTGTTATCATTCTGTCTCCAGGATGTACTATCTCCAAGATGTTCACTCTATTTGTTCTTATTCTTGAATGTGCACTATATGTAATTCACAGATATGTGTACGACTGAGAATGAGCAGATATGGAATACATTCACATAGCTAACCAATAAACTTTCTTGCATTTATATACATGAAAAGATACATCATTTTAGATAAATTTCATGTTTACATAGCCAAGTCTTTTCCAAATCTCTTACACAACTGTTCTAAAGTTGTGTTTACAACAATTTGAACAGGAATTTTCGACACAGACGGGTTATCACGCTCGGTAGCTTCATTCAACCATTGAAATGCATTGTTGCATTTTAGACATTGTAAGAATCGTCTTACATAGCTGTGGCTCCTCTTTGACACCATTACAACTCTCTTTCCTCGACAATTAGAATTAGGGCAAGAGGCTTCCTTCCATGGGCATTGTTGTTTCCAATGACCTAATTGACCGCACGTAAAACACCCTTCCCTTTTAATTGTGGAAGATGAACTTTCCTGCTTGCCTTCATAAATTGCAACATCCAACCATTCAAAATCCAAGCATAGGGGACACTTCAAAAACTTTCTTCCGGGGTTAGCTTTCGTATTTGACTTCGACACGTACCGAATCCCCTTACAATTTTCACTCTTGCACGGTGACCTCAAAAAGTAACATTCGTCTGCGATATGGGTATTTTTTGAGCATATTTGTCATTTTTCCTACACAAAACATAACAAAAATGCATAAGTTGAAAAACAAATCAATCTATCAAATGAGAAAGAAAGAGTAAAAGTTTGAGTGACAGAGAGAGAGGAAAGCCTAACCCTAATCTCCAATGAATGGCCGACCCTGGGAGATCTATCAAAGGCTTTGCTGTGAGCTTTGGGAACCTCTTCTGCGACAGCAAAGAAAGGGGGGAGAGATTGGGCTTTGTAAATAGGAGGAAGGACATTTTCGGATTTTTCAATATAAATTCCTTCCACTCAACAGCAAGGAAAGGGGGGAGGGGTATTACGGTCATGGAAAGTGTTTTAAAGGCCACCAACGTTATTATTTGACGTTTTCTGTTAGAAGTGGGGTGACTTATGTATATGTGGAACAATGTGGGGTGCACTACGAATATGGGTAATATAAGTGGGGTGCCACTCAAAAATTTTCTAAATTTTTTTAAGTGTCTCCGGATATTCCTTTTATCATTTTTTTTTACGCAATATTGTACCAATTCAGCTCGCGTTCAATGCGTAGTGCAACAAGGTATAACGGCCGGGCCAATATTCCAGCGTGATTAGTGCTCTCGTCGGACTAGGTTCCATGGTGGGAGCTGCTCTACTTAGACCTTGGTTCCAACGTGAGAGTTCCAGTGTCCTCCCACTAGGTTCTTGTGTGTAACGGCATGGGATTCCATCTTCGCAATTATCCACTAATTAGTGATAGCTATTGCTGTAACCATCCATTTTATGGAAAGTTATTTTTTCAGATTAAATGTCCGTTGTGAATAATTATGGTTGATAGGGGGCTTGGCTCTTGTATATATATTCTTATTTGCTCTTAGCAGGAATAGAGAATAAATTTAAAAGAGGGAGAGTTTACAACAACCGTGAAGCTACGAAGTTTTGTTCAAAGTTCAAGTGTTGCCATCTTCCCGAAGATTGACAAAAGAAACATTTCAGAGATTCACCGTGATAAACTTGCTGGTTTCTGAAAGCAGATCGATAAAAAGGAGTCGAATCTTATTTTGAGCAACAAAACTATTGTTATCATCCCAGAAATAATTTTTTCTTCTTATTCTTCTTCTTGTAGCAACATGTTTGCAAATTATTCAAAAAATTTATTGTAAACAACTTCTTGTCCTGATTGGTTTATTGGGAGCCTGTTGGTTTAGGGGCTGTTTGGTTCCCTCCTATGGGCTGAAAGTGGAGATATTTTTTGCAACTCGGATGAACTGTTGGCCACTTTTAGTGTTTGGTTGGGATGGTTTATTACTTGCAAGTGGCTTGATGTGACCGGGCCCCAGTTCCCGTCTCTACCAAAAAACTCATTTTGAGTTCCGACCATTCGGTTCTTGAAGTCCATTGAAACTGGGAGGAGAGAGAAGGAAAATCTGGAGAAGGAAGTGGGAAAAAAAGAGAGGGTCCGTGTAATGCCTGTGGTTCGTATTACGTATTTCTGGAATACGTGTACGTATTTTATTCTGTATTGCATGATTCCTTGTTTAGTTTTCTTCATGGCTTGGCTTGATTTATTCTTGGCCCGGGTTGGCTTGGTTCGGTTGGGATTATTTTGGTTCATCATGAACCATGGATGAACCCCCTACCTACCACCACCTTTGATATTTATTGCCATTTCTTCTTTCTCTCTCTTCATTACTCATCTTCTTCTTCCTCATTTACTTCCCTACCTACCAGAGAGAGAAGAGAGAGGTCTAGGCAAGTGCAACTTGCTTCATGGAGGAACTCCAATTTTATTGCTCCATTCTCTTCCTTACAGCATTTTGACTAACTTTAGAACTTGGCATTTTCACTTTCCATGGCTAGATTCTTGTAGATCTATATTTACTTTATTTTTGGATTTCTTGGGTTTTGATCTACTTAATCTTGTTATTTCTGTGTTTTGATGGTTCCATGTTGTAGAGAATTTCGTTCTACCCCATTTTGACCTATAGAAGTTCGGATTTAGGCTCCCGGATGATGGAGTTATGGAGCTTGAGGACTTGGCTCTCATGGTGTTCTTTTTCTCTGAAATTTTGGAGAAGATGAACAGTGCTTGACTTGACCGCATGAATATTCATGCGGCAAGTGTTCTATCCAGCCGCATGACTGGAAGTTCTTGAGCCGCATGAGAGTCGGACTCACTTAGCCGCATAGCTCGCTCAATTCCTAGCCGCATAAGTTCTGAACTCTCTCCGAGCCGCATAAGGCCCGCTAGTTCCGCGAGCCGCATGGGACTCAACTCAGTTGAGCCGCATAGGCATTGCTCTCCTAGCCGCATAGACCCCAGTCACTCGCTGCCGCATGAGGACTCGAGTCCTCTCAGCCGCAGGACTGTCTGGATCCCCGAGCCGCATAGGCCCTGATCCTCGAGCCGCATGAGAACCCCCCCAGATTTGGCCGCATGGGCTTCTGAGTCCGGGCCGCATGACCCCGATTAAACCTAGCCGCATATGCTCACCTCTCTCCTGTGCCGCATGGGCTCCTATTTGAGCCGCATGTGCCCCCTCCTTTCCTGCCGCATATGCCTGAGCTGTATGACTTTCCAATAGCCCTGTGTACTATTATTTATCATTATTGCCCATGTTTTGTAACTCCTTATTGTATATTTTTATGTCCATTTTATATCCTTACGCCTTTTGTCCTGAACTTGAAAATCATGAATTCATTTGATATGTTTGGAATTGATAATTGAGCACGACCTGACAGTGACCCGTAGTGGTGCACTCCTGATATAATAACCTGACATAACCTGATAGTGGCCCGTCGTGGCGCACTCCTGACTAGTACACTTGGCATGATAACCTGACATGATTATCTCGAATAGCTGTTGCGACGGCTACCTGACATGACATGACCTGTATAATTACCTGGACACCGTGGACGATTGTGCTTGTACAAATAATCCAGTCCTGTCTTGCATCATGTCTAGGAGGGGACTCCTGAGTACCACGGTCAGGAGTACCTACTGAAATGGACTAAGGTTAATGACTAGTATAATTCATTAGACATGAAGAGATGTTCCCCAGTTACAGGCGATCCCGTTATCCCGGCCGCAAATGTTTGGACTTGTAGCCTGCCGACGAGTAGGGCACATTTCCAGCCCACTGTTATGTGGGGCACTCTTGATTGTCACTTTAATGATTGAACTCTATTGTCACTCTAATGTATTGTACTCTCTAGATTGTCACTATAATGATTGCCTGGATAACCTGGATAGCTGCAGGGCCTGTGACTACTTGGAGCATCTCATTGCATCTTGCTAGTAACTAGGATTGTGATAACCCTAGTTAGTTAATGTAGAAAGCCGTAGGCAATGATTGGCCGTGATTGCTTGGATGGAGTCTAGTCCAGTATAGTATTGTCTAGAATTGATTGATTGCAAAATTGTACCAGAATGATTGAATGATTGTCACTCCAGATTATCACTATAATAATTGTCACTCCAGATTGTCACTATAACGATTGTACTCTATTGTCACTCTAGCATATTGCATTCTTCATTGTCACTTTTGTCATTGTACTCTCTCCTTTTCACGGTAATGATTGGCACCTTTAGCAATAAATGATCAGAAACTAAGTTCTGTTCAGGCGAAGGGTTACAATCTCGGTCCTTGTTTGGTTTAAGGATTGTAACCTGGCTTCCGGAATAGTACCTTCGTTTTCTCTTCATATATTGTCCAGTTATATTTTATTTAGCATGATTCTCCAGTTCTTTTATGTCAATGATGCTTCTCTTAATTATTTTCTCTGATTGGGATAAGTGCATTGGTAGTGCACAAACCTCAATCTGTGTTACTTATTGATATTTTCTTACATGTTGAATGCTAATGAATTGCTGGTTTTAGTTCCTAAGTGAAGCCTCCTTTGTGGCACTTGCTCTTTCTGGGGTCTGACCCAGCTGGTTTTGTATGGCCAGATACCGGAGCAGCACCAAAGGATCTCCCTGCTTTCCAGCCTGATGGTGGTCACCAGGCGTAACCAGGGCATCGAGTGGGTTTCTTTTGTTCTCCCACTGTAATATTTTAAATTATTCTTTTGAGACGTTTAGCCGACGAGTAAGTGTTAGCTCGATTGTACTTACTTACTGTCTGCCTACGGGCTGTAACATGATTGACAAGCCCCGGGGGTTGATCATGTATGACTGAACTCTTGCTAGTCCTCACATTTTGTAACGACTAGCTTCATGATCATCTGGATATGTAATGTTTGGGACGCCTTACAATTGTATATTTGGAGATCTGATATCTTGTGATTATTATTAGTTGGTTGAGATATGTAATGTTTGAGACTGAACTCTCGCTATTTTATGACCCTAAGAGACTGATGGATTGTAGTGAAACCCTCACATATCTAGACAGCCGTGACCGTATAGCGGTGTGGATTCCATTCCGTTATACGTAGCTGGCTATGTCTGCCCCCGCTCTCCAGTATTCTGGTTCTGGGGCGTGACAGTCCGACCACCGCTCTTCCGCCATTCTTCTGCAGTGTAAACCTCTGCTCTGGAACCCTTTTTTTCGTTAATTTTTAACCGTTTTTTTTCCAAAAATTTTCTTATTTTCGCCATTTTTTCCCTTAGATCTTCGTAGATCTTTGTAGATCTGTCATGTTCTGTCATTATTTTTGCCATTTCGTGGAATTTTTTTAGATCCGGTCATTTTCTCTCATTTTTATAGATCCGTTAATTTTTTTTGGTTGCTCCGTTCATTTTTTTGTAGATCCGTTCATTTTCTTTGTATATCCGTTCATTTTCCACCATTTTTTGAGAAATCTTGTTAAGAAATTTCTGGTTTATACATATGCTGGGAACATGTCACATGCCTGCGATTTTATAGATCTGCTGGGAACATGTCATATTGCTTATAGATTTTGTAGAGCTGATTTCTTGTAGATCCGATTTTCTTAAGAATTTTTTGCTTATAAATTTTTGCTGGGAACAGATAATCCGATATTTCGATTTTGTGGTATCATATTGCTGGGAACATGTTGCTGGGAACATGTCATATTGCTGCGAGCATGTCATCTTGCTGGAAAAATGTCATATTCCTGTTTATATTTATATTATTTAGTTTATATTTATGCTTTCACAAATAATCCGATATTCCGATTTAGTTTGTATTATTATTATAAATATTTATGCTGATCTGTCTGTTTGATAATATGTAATAGATTATCTGTTTCATAACATGATACATGTTTACATTGTGGTTTTCATGTAGATGGATTTGTCGAATCCCAATGATCCGTTACTAAATGCCGCAGTCGCTAGTATACTTACTGTTGTAACTATAATTATTAATTTAATGGAAAATGAGGGCAATGACCGACATGGCATTGCAAGGGAACCGTCCCTAATTAGAGAACAGTGGAGGCAAGCACACATATATCGAATCTTGACGGCAGGACCAAATAATTGTGTCCATTACCTAAGGATGAGTAGTGCCGCTTGCTACAGTCTCGCAATTATTTTACGTTCCAATGGGTCGCTCCATGATACACGATCTGTTTGTGTAGAAGAACAACTAGCCATATTCCTTTACATATTGGGACATAAGGCAAAAAACAGAGTATGCGGCATTGAATTCATTCGATCCGGAGAGACAGTTTCTAGGTATTTTAATAAAGTCCTAGGTGCAATATGTTCAATTCAAGAACGATTTGTGAAGCAAGCAGGGTCTGACACTCCGACGGAGATACTAAATTCAGCAGAATGGTATCCGTATTTGAGGTAAAACTGTTGTTTTCTATAAATTAAATTTGCATTATATAACCTAATAACTGAATATTATTATTTGCGTAGGCTAAATCTAAACTAGCACAATGGGTGAACGTCCCTATTAGGAACTTTGACTTGCTGCAAATCGTATGTGGAGATGACCACGCAAGAGGGGACCGTACGAAGGGTAACAATGTGAAATGGGGCCCAAGCGAATACGTCGAAGTAGATACTCCTCCCGGTAGCGGCTCACACCACAATGCTGCGACTTCCCAATCTACGAAATCTACGGGAGGAAAACGTCGTAGAGAGGCTAGCATGGGAAATGAGGGAATGACTCAATTGGTGGGGAGTGTTACTTCCATGGCCGAGGCACTTCGTACCGGATTCAAGACCCCAATTGAGAAAATGGGTAGTAAATTATTTGCCTTAGAAGGATATGAGCCAGACGTCCTTATGAATGCATACAACTTTCTCTGCACTGACAACTTTGAGGCCAACAAGTTTATAGGGTTGCCCGAGAGTTTCCAACGGACATGGCTAGATAATTTCATGCAAGACAAGTAGTCTTGTAGCAATCGAATGCATTTTGTATCATTTTGTAAGTGGATGGAACAATTTGAAGTTTGGCATGTAATATTGACTACTCTGGAACAGCACATGCTGCTGTTCCCACAAGGCCTATGATGCCCATAGGCTGCTGTTTCTGTGTGACTTCAATTCCCTGCTCTTTTCATGTCTTTGCTTTTGTTAATTTCATGCTCTTTTGATATCTTTGCTGCTGTTTTTTGTTAATTTCCTGCTTCATCTATGCTTTTGTTAATTCCCTACTCTTTTTGATATCTTTGATGCCTTTGCTTTTGTTAATTTCCTGCTCTTTTGATATCTTTGCTGCTGTTTTTGTTAATTCCCTGCTTCATCTATGTTTTTGTTAATTCCCTGCTCTTTTTGAGTTTCGGTTTTGGGTTAATGATGAGTTTCGATTTTTTGAAATGTTATATGGGCTGTGATGAGTTTCAGTATCTCCTATGGGCTATGATGAGAATGCATTATGGGCTATGATGAGTTTCAATTTTTCCTGTGATGAGTTTCAGTATCTCCTATGGGCTATGATGAGAATGCATTATGGGCTATGATGAGTTTCAATTTTTCCTGTGATGAGTTTCAGTATCTTCTTCTTTCTTCCAGTTTTTGGTGACTTCAATTTTGGGCTAGTTTCTGGTTACTGCAGCATAAGTTGGCCTTATTTTCTTATAATATATGGGCTATGATGAGAATGCATTATGGGCTATGATGACTTGTGTAATATTTGCTGGGAACATGTCGTATTGCTGGGAACATGTCAAAATTGCTGGGAACATGTCATATTTGCTGGGAACATGTCATCTTGCTGGTTTTATGTATCATATTTGCAGGGAACATGTATCATATTTGCAGAGAACATGTATCCTATTTGATGGGTTGGTCGGCCCTATTTTTTGTGTTCTTCGTCTGATGATATTTTTCGAAGAAGATTTTGCTACATTCTGAGTCCATAATGTTCTCCTGAACAAGTTTTAATTATTTCCAGTTTTCATACTCTGAGCCCATAATCTCCTTGTGAACAAGATTTTGTTTCATTGTATCATATTGCTGGGAACATGTCATATTTGCTGGGAACATGTATATTGCTGCGAACATGTCGTATTGCTGGTTTTCTGTTTCATATTTGCAGGGAACATGTATCATATTTGCAGAGAACATGTATCCTATTTGATGGGTTGGCCGGCCCTATTTTTTGTACACAGGAATTTTTATTTTTGATATGTTCTTCGTATGAAGATATTTTTCGAAGAAGATTTTGCTACATTCTGAGCCCATTATGTTCTCCTGAACATGTTTCAATTATTTTCAGATTTCATACTCTGAGCCCATAATGTCCTTGTGAACAAGATTTTGTTTCATTGTATCGTATTGCTGGGAACATGTCAGATTGCTGGGAACATTTTCAATTGCTGGGAACATGTATACTTGCTGGGAACATGTCGTATTGCTGGGAACATGTCACTTGCTGGACATATCATATTTGCTGGAAACGTGTATCATAATTGATGGGAACATGTATCATATTTGCTGGGAACATGAATATTTGCTGGGAACATATCATATTTGTTGGAAAAATGTGTTCATTTCTGGGAACATGTATCATATATGCTGGGAACATGTCATCTTGCTGCGAACATATATCAAATTTGTTGGGAAAATGTATCATATTTGCTGGAAAAAGCAAATCTTGCAAAATTATATATCAATTTGTTGGGAACATGTCATCTTGCTGGGAACATGTTTCATAATTTTTTTCGGTTGTGAAACCGTTTCTTTGCTGCCAAATTCGGTTGGAAATGTTAAAAATTTTTGCTTTTGGTAACCATACCATTCTTCTTGAGGGTGATTATATCACTTGCAATGTCCTAACCAAACACACAAAGTCCATCAAAGCCACTTTCAAGTGGTCATCCAAACAAACTACATTGTAACTCTCCACTTGCGGGGGGACAAAAACTTTTGCATCCAAACACTTTTTGGAAAGTGGAATGTATTGTAACTCAAATGAGTTACATGCACACGAAACTCCCACTTTCATACTTTCATGCACCTACATCCAACCAAACAGGCCCTTAATGCAGATCAACCTAATCACATTTTCGGCTTGTCCAAATGACTTGCATTTCAAGGTTAATCAAATATCGATCACGCGGATTTGTCATCTCTCTCAGCATATATACTTTTAAACCAAAATTTTGTTGTTACTTGTCTTCGAAGAGCAAGAGCAATATCATAGCTTAATTTGTGTGCTATAATAATATAATTGATGTACCTTTTCAAATTCTTGCTTGAAGGCTTGATGAATGAAGCTAGAGAACCTGAGAAAGCAAGCGGAGAATTACAAAGCGTACTGATAATTCATTTTGGCATACAGATTGTCCTATCCGAAATTAATTTTGATTGTTCTTTAACTTTTATTGTGGACCGTTTCTAGTTAGAATCACATGTGATTTCGATCTCTTGTAGGATCACACCGAGTCCAGGAGTTGTCCTAAGTAGCCTTGGCTGGCCCTGTTGGCATGCGTGGGTTGTCACCTATAGACGTACTGGTTCATTTTGGCTGGCATGGGTTGTCACCTTTAGTTCGTTCTCTACTCCAGGGATGTACATGGAGACAAAAGAACAGGAAGGGCTGTCAAGCACTACCTAGCTCCTGCTGCAACTGTGTCAAGATGACTTTCTCTAGCTTTTTGAACAAATTCCTAAATTTAGGCAGCTCCAAAAACTAAACCATTTATTACAAAAAGTAGATGACCACTGTCAGTAAACACATTACCACCATATATGATCAATCTAGCAGTGCTTTTCTTTCAGCCTTTACTTTTCCAGCTTTAAATTAGACATAACAATTTTGCTTGTTTGAATTGGTTCCATGCATGCATGCAGCAATAACTCGCACTCTCTCTCTCTCTCTTCTTTCTTAGACCATCTCCAATGGGGTTTCTATTTTTCCCTATTTCTATGGAAGAAATCCATTTTAGAAAAAACTTCTCCCAATGGTGATTTCTATCATCATTTCTATCCTAGATGGCAATGATGTAGGATGGAAACTTTCTAGGAGGATTTCTACATGTAGAAACTCTCATAGAAATTCTCCTCTCTCTCATGACAATTATTATTGGGCTCCACACCATTAAATTTGTTCTTTTACTATGTGACACATAGGATAGAAATGGAGAACCATTGGAGAACATTTTTGTATGTGTAAAATTTCTATGTAGAAACTCTTCTAACTAGGATAGAAATCTCCTTAAAGTACAATGCCAAGTAGGATAAGAACTCAATTTTAGAAATCACCATTGGAGATGGTCTTAGTTACTGTTTGGGAAGGGTGGAAAATGGAAGGAAGAAAAAAGTTGAGGAAAAAGTGAGAGAAATTTTTTAAAGAGTTATTTGTATTTACCCCCCCAATTGCTAATCATATTTCTAATTCCCCCCCAATTTTGTTTTAATTAGTGTAACCCCTCCAATCCTATGGTAAAGTGCAAACAAACCCTCTTTAGATTTTTGTTTTTGCATTTGAAGACCCTTTGTTTAAAAAAAAAAAGATTTACATTTTAATTTTTGTTCAATTTGCACCCCTGCCATTAAAAGCCGTTAAAATACGTCTAAAAATATGATTTTACCCCTCCCCCCACTCTCTCCGGTGGTGGGGGCTTGTCAAGCGGGGCCGACCAGAGGAGAGGGGAGGGTGGCCGGCCAGCGGAGGAAGGAGGGGGCGAGTCGAGCTAGAGGTGAGCATTCGGCTAATTCGGTCCAAACCGAACCGAAAATCGAATTGAACCGAAAATCGAATAAGCAAAACTGAAACCGAACCGAATCAAATCGAACCGAATTAAATCGGTCCGATTTTCGGTTTATTCATTTTTTTCGATTTATTTGCACATTTTTGTTAATATATATAGTACTTAAATATACCTAAATTTATTTAGTATATATATATATATATATATATATATATATATATATATATATATATATATATATATATATATATATATATATATATATATATATTTGAAAAGGGTAATTTGGCGCCCACCGGGAATCGATCTCCTGACCACCCGGGCCGCATGCATCTCTTTTAACCACTAGGCTAGAGGTCATTTGCTCTCTCTCTCTCTCTCTCTCTCTCTATATATATATATATATATATATATAAACCGAAATCGAATAAAAAAAAATTTAGTATTTTCAAAAACCAAAACCGAACCGATTTTTTTTAAATCGAACCAAATCTCTTATTCGGTTCGATTCGATTTTCGGTCCATTCGGTCCCCCTCAACCCCCCCTCCTCCCTCCGTTGGCCGGCCCCCTCGACCCGCCCCCTCCTCCCTCCGCTGGCCAGCGCCCCCTCCCCTCCCTCAATCCCCCTCCTCCCTCCGCTGGCCGCCTTGCTTGACCCAGGGATGAGCATTATTCGGTTTTGGACCGAAAATCGAACCGAACCGAACCGAATAAGAGATTTGGTTCGATTTAAAAAAAAAAATCGGTTCGGTTTTGGTTTTTGAAAATACTAAAAAAATTTATTCGATTTCGGTTTTGGTCCAAACCGAAAACCGAATATATATATATATATATATATATATATATATATATATATATATATATATATATATATATATATATATATATATATATATATATATATATATGGGTATATACTAAATAAATATATATATATGTATATACTACAGATATATACTAAATAAATTTAGGTATATTTAAGTACTATATATATTAACAAAAATGTACAAATAAACCGAAAAAATGAATAAACCGAAAATCGAACCGATTTAATTCGGTTCGACTTGATTCGGTTCGGTTTCAGTTTTGCTTATTCGATTTTCGGTTCAATTCGATTTTCGGTTCGGTTTGAACCGAATTAACCGAATGCTCACCCCTAACTCGACTCGCCCCCTCCTCCCTCCGCTGGACAGCCACCCTCCCCTCTCCTCTGGTCGGCCCCGCTTGACAAGCCCCCACCACCGGAGAGAGAGGGGGGAGAGAGTTGGGGGACGGGTAAAATCATATTTTTAGACGTATTTTAACGGCTTTTAATGACAGGGGTGCAAATTGAACAAAAATTAAAATGTGAAGTTTTTGTTTAAACAAATGATATTCAAATGCAAAAACAAAAATATAAAGAGGATTTGTTTGCACTTTACCATAGGATTGGGGGGTTTACACTAATTAAAACAAAATTGGGGGGGAATTAGAAATATGATTAGCAATTGGGGGGGGGGGGGGGTAAATACAAATAACTCTTTTTTAAATGATGGTGTTTGGAAAGGAGGAGAGAAAATGGAGGAGAAAATTTTGAGAGGAAAAAGTAGGTGGGTCCTACCAAAAAATTTTCCTCCCAAAAGTGGGAGGAAAATGGAGAGAGATGAGAGAAATTTGAGTGAATTTACCCCACCACCCCTCAAAAAGTTAATATTAAACCATCATCTGAGAATACCAAGGAGGATATAGTAATTATACCTCTATCCATAAACAAATATAAAATTATTTTTAAACTTTTCCTTCCCCTACTTTTTGTCCATCCAAACAAAGGAATGAAAAATTAACTTTACTTTCATTTTACTCTCCTCCATTTTCCTTCCCCTCAAATTTTCCTCTCATTTCCCACAAATGTTCCCAAACACAATGTTAAAGCCAAGCAAGCAATTATTACACTCAGGGCATCTCCAACTCTATTGTGAGTTTCGAAAAAATGATTGCCACGTAGGAGTGACAAATATTTTTTTTTCAAAAATATTTCTCCAATGCAAATGTTAAATAAAGAGTGGAGTTGACATGACAATGACATGACAAGGAGAATGTGAAGTTGGTTGTCTAGATCTAGACAATGCACTTCACAATGACTTTATGTCCACATCATCAATTATGAATAAAAACATATATAAAAAAAATTTGAAAAAGTTGTATTTGAAGTTGAAAAAAAAAAATTATTGTCTTTTCAAATTTTTGCATTGGAGAAGACATTTTTATCTCATTGTCTTGTGTGAATGTCATCTTGCCACATAGAAAAGACATTCTCTTGTGCCTCATGCCACATAGTATTCACAATACAAAACAAGACAATAGGGTTGGAGATGCTCTCATTAAGCTTGTCTGAAAATTTGCATGCATCTTACCTTTCCTGTTCCACGCTACGGATGAGGGCGGTGGACGTCGGCAGCGGAAGGACCGGCCTCAGTACTGCACGCTACGAATACTCAACTTCCAGCATATCGACCACAAAAAATGTGACTGTAACACCGACTTTGAGTCGAAGGCTCGATCGGCAGAAGATATTGAAGGAGCCGCTCAACAAGTAGTGTACCATTATCAAAGAAGGCTGACGCCGACGATATATAACGGACTCCCTCCACCGTTATGTCAGGAAGGTGGGGATTAATTCTTTTTCATATAATCTTTTTTTACACGAATTAGTCCAAAATTTAAATTCTGTAACTAAATGATCATAAAAAGACACCGAATTAAAAAAATGCCCAAATCCATGCCTTTGAATCAAATGAAGTTGGACAGAAGTCACAGAACAACCCACTCTACATATCCCATTTGTTACAGTAAAGTTATTCTGAATCTCACTACAACAACAACAACAAAAGAACAAGAAGTACTCCACACTCAAAATATACATATATAGATAGATAAATCTATAATGTATATCCGATCACCTTCTCCAATATTTATACCGATATACGTACGTACGCACGTACGTAATGTACGCACGAACATGGCTAGCTAGCTAACCCTAATTAGTGCAGCGCAGGAATCCCACCACCTCCTTCACACACCCCACCAGTGGCTCCGCAGACTTGAAAGACACAGTGCCATCATTCCCGGCAAGCACTCTGTACTTATCCTTCCTTGTAAAATTCGTACACTCGAACCCGAGGGTCGCTGCGAGGATCCTCTGCACGTAGTTCGCCACGTCGTGGGGGCTCTTCCCCGCCGAGCACGTCGCCTCCACCGGCAGCTGGTTCAAGAAGGTCACCTCGTAGACCGGCCTAGGGTTCATGAAGAAGAATATCGGGTCCATCCCCTTCCACCCCCTCGCGGTCGTCGCGTGGAAGAACCCCAGCCGGTAGTTCATCGCCACGGGCACGATCCTGTCGGTCAGCTCCGCGAAGAGAGCGCTGAACCTCAGCAGGAACGGCTCGCGGCATGTGGTGCCTTCGGGGCACACCACTAGGTCGCCCTCCTCGAGCTCGGTCTTGATGCGGCTCGCGTCGATCTCGCGGTCCCGGCTCAGCCGGACGGTCCTTATGGGGGACAGTATTTCAGAGAGGCGGGAGATGGAGTAGGTGACGGCGGGGACTTTGCGGCCGAGGACCATGGAGAGGACAACGGGGTCCATTAGGGAACGGTGGGTGCAAACGAAGAGGACGCCGCCGCTCGTGGACTTGGCCGGAGGGGGAGGGGGGCGGCCGCGGACGACGACAGCCCCGCCGAAGATGCCGACGATGTAAGGGATGAAGCGCATCGGGAGGAGTAAGCCGACGAGGATGCGGATGGTGGCTAGGACGACACCGATCGGTATCCACAGGATGATGAGGAGGGACATGGAAGGGGTCGGGCGGCAGACGAGGCGGCCGTCATGGAAGATGACCGGGAGCGGACGGATGAGCAGGTGGTCATGAGGGACGTCGTTCAACTTTGAAGCAAGGAGTGGGGTGGTGTATTGTTCCTGCATGCATGGAAATTAATTAGAAATGATGATCAAGTACACCCCTTAGAAAACCTCCTAAGAGCATCTCCAACCCTATTGTGACTTTGGAAAAAAATTAATGCCACATAGGAAACAAAATTTTATTCAAAAGTTCTTCTCCAATGCAATTGTCAAGTCAATTGTGAAACTTATGTGACAAAAATTAAAGAAGACATTGTGAAGTTGATTGTCTTGTTCTAAACAATGCACTTGACAATGTCTTCTCTTTCATGTCATCAATTATGAATAAAAAATATTAGAAAAAAGAAAGAAGATGAGTAGTTGTCTTAAAAGTTGCCTTGAAAGTTGGAAAAAAATATTTTTTATTGTCTTCTCAATACTTTTGTATTGGAGAGAGTTTTTCTATCTCATTGTCTTTTGAGATATAATTTTGCCACATAAACAAGACATTGTCTTGTGGCTCATGCCACATAGGAGCCACCTAAGACTCACAACACTTAACAAGACAATAGGGTTGGAGATGCTCTAAAAACCTCCCTCACTCTAATTCGTAATATTAATGTTAATATTAATGTTAATGTTAATATTAATTTTTTTAATTTTTTTATATTAATGTTAATGTTAATATTAGTGTTACTGTTAATGTTAATATTAATTTTAATGTTAAGTTTAATGTTAATTTTAGTATTTAATGTTAATATTAACATTAATATTAACATTAACATTAATATTAACAATAAATTACGGATTAGAATGAGGGGGATTTTTAGGAAATTTTCTAAGGGTAGCTTTTGATCCGCTTCCTATATATATATATATATATATATATATATATATATATATATATATATATATATGGAGAGAGAGAGATATATGAGTGCTCTAGAACTAGTCGGTTGGTTTCGTATTATGAAACCAACCTACGTTATACATGTTAGATTAGAATTGAATGGTTGAGATTAGATAACTTAAAAAGGTGGTGGAGTCTACACATTTTAATCTCAACCACTAAGTTTCAATCCAACTCATGAAACGTAGGGTGGTTTCATAATACAAAACCAGGCTGGTTTTAAAGCGTTTCTGCATAGAGGAGTGCTCTAGCTTGTTGTAATAACTATTGTAAAACTAATATCATATGTTTATATGAAGAGATTCCATCTTGTATTTCGTCTCATGTTCTACATGATATGCACTACGTATCCTCTTGAACTTTTAAAAAAAAAATTCATATTTTCTACCTTGTAATCAAACACATCCTTAGAGAATTACAAGTGAATTTTCTTTCTTCCTTGCTTGGATGGAATAACATCGTCATTTAATTATTTTTTCTATCAGAAATCACTTTTCTTTTCCGTTTCCTTCCTTTGGTACCCAAACATGTAATCTCTCTTTTTTTTTTTTTTTTTTTTTTTTTTTTTTTTTCCAATCCGATGATTTTGCCAACCAAAAGAGGCCTTAATTTAAGATGAAATAGTTACGTACGTACGTACCTTGCAGAAAGATGATAGTAGTGAAGAGGTGGGCTTGGCTGGTTTGGCTACTAAAGCTGCATCCGGCTGGTCTGCGCCAAAAATCTCTCTAACCCGAGCGGAGATGAGCGATCCCCCTGATCCGGGGGTGCTCTTGACGAAGCCGGTGGCAAAACCGGAGCGGTTGACCTCCAGCTCGCAGCCGACGACCTCGTCGGCACGCAGATGGTCCTTCACAAACCTCTCGATCATCAGCCTCGGGCACATCGTGACCACCACCCGCCTGTCGTAGGAGCTGTACGCATGCCACGCCGCCATGTTGACGTCCTCCATGTAGAACTTGGGCAGCACCGCCCTCGCGACCGCCTCGATCTCCGACTCCCTTACTCCGGCTACGGCTACGAATATCATGATCCGGAGGCCGAGCTCGTGAAAACCCAGCATGTCGAGCAGCTTGACGAGGGGCCACAGCAGCAGCAGAAGCGCAAACCTGATCAACCCGGAGGCTTCGAACGCGACGAGCATGAAGTAGGGGAAGGGGTCGGAGTCGTTCAGGAGGACCCCTTCGAGCTCGGAGAGGACGGAGCCGCCGGAGTGCCGCCTAGTAGTAGTACTCTCCATGCAGCAGGTTATTGGTTTATGCATATTCATGTGGGGATTGATTGATTGTGAATTGAGTTAATTTGAAGAGTACATGCATGCAGTTGAGATAGAAGAAGAAGAGAGAAGATTAATTATAAGGAAGGAATTATGGCCGGCAGCTTAACCGTTCACAACAACTAACGAGCTCAGCTAGCTAGCACCGCGACTGTCACCGTCACGCCATGCACAGCATGGTGAGGGTGTTGGCTTTGCAGACCTAACACACAACAAACTCTCTCTACCAGGTCCTGTTCTTGGCCTCCTGCTGGTCTTCGTATGGCAACCTACCATTGACGGACTGGAGCTAGGATGTGGGCATCAACAACAATATTATTGTAACTCGTTTGTTTCATTTCTAATTAAATCTTGTTTCTTTCTATTTCTTCCTAGGTTTGGTTACTGTCCGGATTATGTCATCGTTAATTATCCACACGATTTATGCTACAAAATGGAAATGTTAGTATATATATATATATATATATATATAAACGGTCCCAGTGGGGCGGACCTACCAATATGGGGACATTCCTCTGTAGATTTTCGATCGGTTTTCTTTTGTATATATATACACTTTTGGTTGTCCGAGAAATTTTGAGTGGTACCCCATTTTATTTTACCATATTTAAGAGACATTTCACAAGTTTGCACAAATGTAAGTTACCTCCCACTTTTGACGGATTCCGTCCTTCTTTACAGGTCAATTCTTTAACCATTTTTTTTGACGAAAATGCCCTCTTCTCTACCCCCGAGCCCCCTCTCCATGACATCCCCGCTGCGCGCGTGCTTCTGTCGACTGCCGCCCACGTCCCGGCCCACCCCCGCGCCCCCCTCCACATCCCCCCCCCACCCACCGCTGCCCGCCGCCGCCGCCGCCGCCGCCCCCCCCCCCCCCCCCCCCCCCCCCTCTTCTACCGCGGTGCGGTGGCCGGGAGGGGGGTAAGAGGAAAGAAGAAAGAGGAAGGAGCAAGGACATTTTGGTCTAAGAAATTTTTTTTTTGACGGTTACCGTCCAAAGAGGGAGGTAACTTACATTTGTGCAAACTTGTAGGGTGCACCTTAAATATGGTAAAATAAAGTGGGATGTCACTCAAAATTTCTCTTTAACTTTTTTATCTTTTCCAAACTAAAGACTGAGATATTCCAATTAGTTAAAATTAAAGACTGAGATATTTCAATATGGGGCTGGCCCTTTTGTACATCAATGACATGTCAGGATCAGCCTTTCATCGTATATCAATTTAATTTGTCTCAATCTTGAGGGGAAAAAAAAATCTCCCCAAGTGGTTGGGGCTGGTGAGACTTATTACACAGTATAATTTTGAGTCCACGCCTCAATATTATATAATACAAGAAAAAATAGTTATGGAGCCTTCATAATATTTTGAGTTTCTTTCTTAAAAAAAAAAAAATTGAAGCAATTCTAAAAGGTCTTACTTGTACCATGTCGAGCCACCTTTATTATATGTGTCATTTTATTTAATTTATGCTATGTCGTTTGTCATGACATTTAGTTAGTCATGTTATTTAACTTATAAGAATTTTCAATTAAATATCGAAGATGATTTATTTAAAGGTACAAAAAAATTAAATTACATATCAGATTTTAGATTTATCAAGCTCAATTTTATCAAAATCTAACTTTCTAAATTTAATCATTTATGTAATATATTTTGGTTAAATTATCCCAATGATACTCCAACTATAGCGTTCGGACGTTATTGACATATTAACTTTTCACTTCTCGATTTTGACATCTCAACTTTATAAATTGTTATTTTGAATCACCTTTCGTCAAATTTGAAACACAACGAAACCAATTCAAAAGTATATATATATATATATATATATATATATATATATATATATATATATATATATAGTACAAAAGTACAATTTAAATAATTGTATTGTCATATATTATTTCGAAGTAGTCCTGATATGTTTCAAAATTGTACTTAAAAAAAAACAATTTAAAAAGTTTGGTGCCAAAATTGAACGGTAAAAAATTAAGGTACAAAAAAATGCTCAAACATTATAGTTAGGGGGGGGGGGGGGTATACCTAAGCAAGTTATTACGATAATATTATTTAACCAACAAAAGAGTCGTGGGCCCTATTTTATGTAATCAAGTATCACATTGTCAGACTCAAAACTAAAGTTTTCGACCAATCTAGGACAACTCGACACAAGACCTAGCTTTTCTATCTTCAAGTCACTAATAACAACTCAAAACCTTTTTAATAATACAAAGCTATCAAGTCGCTTTAAATGAAAATTGAGTGTCACGTCGAAGCATAAAATTAGGCGACAGTCGATCTCTATCAATTTTCTAAAAATTCAACATGTAAAAAGATGAATTAACTTTATTTCAAGAATCTAATGCATGTCTTTAGTATTACAGGGACGGTAACCAAAACCCAAAAATTTATTTTTCGATTCTATTTTGAGCTAATTTCAATAAATTCAGCATTTACGAAATTGTTAATTCATAATATGAATTATACATCTCTGCGTGGGTATCCGAAGGCCTCGTTTGGTTCGCGGAATGGAAGGGAAAGGAAATCAATTCCTTGTCATTTCCTTTCCTTTGGGAAACTTTAATTCCTATTGATTTTCCTTTCCGATGTTTGGCAATGCCAAGGAATTTGGAAAGGAAAGTGAATACTTCAATGTGGGAAAGTGATTCCTTCCTTGGATGGATGGAATCACTTTCCCCCCTAATTTCCCTTCCATTGGGAATCACTTTCCTTTCCTCCTCAATTCATTGGACGCCCAAACATAGGAAAGTAATCACTTTCCTTTCCCAACCGGGAGATTCCGCCAACCAAACGAGGTTTGTCCACCAAATTGGTCGGTCAGTCGGTCGGACGGGTGTCCCTTCGGTGACTAATGAATATGAAAAAACGTTTTGAGTATAAAAAATAATTAGGGGAGAATTTGTGTACCTATTCCATATTAAGGAGCGAGAGTTACCCGACTGTCCTTGGGTGTCGCCTAGAAAGGCAAATTCTATAGGAACATACGTAAATCATCACATGATACAAAATTCTATAGGCCATTTTGTAGTGCAAGAAAGATCATCTGTGGTATAAATTGGTACCTGAAAGAAGGAACAGACTATTTTTCTTGGCCTTCTGGGAGTGCAAACAATATGGACATCTTCATTTTGAGAGAGTTCAGAAATGGTAGCTCAGAGCGACTTCCTCGCCAGCTGGTGTCCACACCAAAACTGTACGGGTCTTTGTACTTTACAAGACCAGCGGTGAGAGAAATAAGAATCACTGATATGTCTCTGTTATGAACTCTGCTTCATTAGGAAAATGCATGCCAATTTCTTAAATTCCAATGGGCCATAATCCACTCCCCAGTACTGTTTTCCGATATTCAGTCTCATATAGACAAGACTTACAGTGAGGTGGTTGTTGCAAAACCTTCATTGTCTTGCTTCATCCAATGGTGTCTGAATTATTCCCCAAATGCACTCCATTTACCTACGGAGATACAAATTTTTCTTGCTACCTCAAATGACAAAGATACATCAGTTAATGCTCAAAGACGACAAAGGAGGTCGACAGCATATATGGAGGAAGTGCAGATCGAAGTATGATGCCAGAAGACCAGAAGATGATACTTAGCAACTCATCCCTCAGTCTTTTCTTCTCCCTTTCCATCAGTTCTCTGCCTCGTTCTGTGAGGTGCTTTCTTTGGTGTTACCCTCTCTCTGAGGTGTCTTCTTCCCAATGTATAATTTTGCTCCGATGTAAGAAAACACCAAAATCTCAGGAAAAAAGTACCCCATAGAAAAGCTTCTAGTTAGCCCCTCATAAGTAAACCCTGTTTATAAATTTTTATGAAAGATATCATAGTAAAACATCAACTTCATCATCAAGATGTAAGGTACAGCACGGCAGGCATCCTTTAGTACATGGCAAATTTTATGTACGTGTCCAGTAAGATCATACCCGGTAAGATACTAAGATCCTATGGAAAACAAAAACAAGTATCGCTAGTTATGCACTGCATCACACGTATTTTCCGAGATACAAACCTCAATTTATGTCTTCCATATTTGTTCACTTTTCCAGCTACTATGATGGCAATGCAGCAAATACAAGTTGGAAAGGTTATTTGTGTTTATGACATCTATATCTTGAATCATCTGTGTTCCGTTTTGTATTATGTACTAAACATCTAAGCTTGGCATTCTAGCAAAGACTTTAAGCAGCATAGATATTTAAGAATCTTATATAAATTTGACAAAGAGAGAAAAGAATAAAGGCTGATACCGGACAAAAAGTTACTAGGTCCAGCCACCAATTTGTATTAGATTTTAAATTTACAAATTAAAGACACAAAAACAAAATATGGGCAAATGTAAAGTTTGATAGTTATTCATATAAATCCCATTCAAGGAAAATGAAGGAATTTAAAATTACTTGATAAGAAACTTATTCTCAATTAAATGTCTTACGCCGAAAGAGTGCTTGAATGTGAAGTCTCCTAAAAGGTAGCTATGATCGCAGTCTCACATGCCAGACAAATATTGCTGTCATCCCAGTAAGTCTCGTTAATGCATAGAACACCAAAAGTTGCAATCAGGTAACAAATATGCAGCACCACCTAGTGCCAGGAAAAAAGTAGTTCTGCACAGAATTTAAGGCCTCCGCTCCAGTATCACTCATATGCCCAAATATGAAGTCTCCTGAAACTGATACCGTATCCACAGCCCATGATACCTGTGTGCAGGATGTTGCATGAATAGGAACCAAATACACTTTCTGTCTCATGACCTGCAGCCCATGATACCTGTGTCCAGGTTGTTGCATGAATAGGAACCAAATACACTTCCAATGTCCCATGAGCTGCAGTTAGTAGCACTATATATAAGAGTTCAGTTTAAGAGTAGAGAAGGTTGAATGAAAAAAACTAGAAGATGACAATAGACAGCATGCCATGATATGCTAGAAATAACTCATTTAAAATATCCGTATGACATTTGACAAGTGATCAACTCTCCAAACTTATTCATCATCATCTAACAATGATGTTCCTTTCTCTCTGGCTAAATGTGTCATGAAGATGAATGCAATTCCATATAGCAAATTGTATCGTATTACCTCTTCGTCTAAACTCTTTATAGTCTGGTGGAACTTGGAGGATGCTTATAGTCTGGTGGAACTCGGAGGATGCTCCTTGGTTGCATGAGTCACTGCTTAGCCAAAAGCTAGCTCTGCTACCTACCCTCCAACTGGCCATCTGACATGTCCTCTCATGTACATGGCTACCTAGACTAGGATGTTTACACCAGCATATAGAGGGATGGTGTGAGGCAATGGTCATAAAAACTGTCATTTGTTTTATGGAGCTTCTTATGCTCCATAACCGACCCCATTCTAATGGGAGAAGGCTTGAATGATGATCATCATTCAGGCCTCCTGCAAGAATGGGGTCAGCTGTGGAGTGTGAGAAAGTCCCACAAAAGGTTTGGCGAAGTTTATATGACAGGCAACCTAACCCAACCTCCATGTTGGCGCAAAATCCCTATCCAAGCTAAATATAAGCAAAAGAAGCCCTTCCACAAAACCTAGTAGGCCATTTCATGGTTGGGTAGACTGACCTTTTGGTCATGCAATGTAATATCATGCAGCCAAGGAGCACCTCCCAAGGTCCCAAGATAATACATTTTTTTCTTTAGGGAACTAGCATTCGGCTCTATGGCACATTGAGCCAAAAGAAAAGGAATCACAATACCATAGCTTGCACAGTTGTGCAGAATAAATACAAAGACGATAGGCCTAATTTTGATGATTGCTGAAAAAATAAATCATGAAATTCCCTCACCTTTCATATGTCGAACCCAATTCTAGCATATTGCTTAAGCATCAAACGCTGAATATTCTGAGAACAGCACAGGACCTAACATGAACATTTAAAAGCTCTGGCAGTAGACAATATTTTCTCCGAAAGACGAAAAGTGATGTATCAGGTTCCATACGCTTCAGTCTTATCATTGGCCAATTCTTAAGAACCATGTTTCCTACGCTTATGTCGCCCTCCTGCTGGATTTATGCTCAATGAATAATGGGAATTAGCGAGCTCTCGTGGGACAGCAGCTCCAGCAGATTTCAGATTCTGGACAAACTCCCTAAACAGCTTATGGTCCTCCCCATTCACAAACACAATTGCTGTACCCTTCTCTCCCATCCTAGATGCCCGCCCAACCTGATGGACATACTCTTGCATAGAGTTTGGCATGTCAAAGATTATCACCTGCCGCACCTTCAAAAGATCCACACCACGGCCCAAAACTCCAGTTGAGACGACCACCGGAACCTCTCCTGTCAAAAATTGCCTCAAGCTCTCCCTTCTCTCTTTCATTTTCTTCTCTCCATGAATCGAAAGAGCTTTCAGTCCGGTAGCATTAGTAATTGCTTCAGATAAAAGATCAGCTCCAAATCTCGAAGCCACAAACACCACTACAGGTGGTGTAAAATGCTGTTTGCTCTTAAATATCTCAAAAAGTTTCTGCTTCTTTTGCTTAGATTCCACCCAAATAACCACCTGCTTCACAGAAACGTTAGGTTTACTTGGCTTTCCAGTGGACACATATATCATGTTCTTTACCATTGAGCTTGCCATCTTCTCCACCTCTTGAGATATAGTAGCAGAAAACATTAATAGTTGAGAATGTGAGAGTGCTCGAAAGATCTGCATAACCTGATCCCGGAAGCCCCTCTGAAGCATGCAGTCCACCTCATCCAAGACAAGAACACAAATCTCATCAAGCTCAACATCATACTTAGTTAGGAGATCAATGAGTCTCCCTGGAGTCGCAACAATTAATTCCACACCCTTTTGGATCCGGTAGACCTGCCCAGCAATTGCATCTCCACCAACCACAAGGGCAGTTTTAAAAGGCAGACCCTTCCCGAGAACCTTGGCTTCGTCCTCCACCTGCACGCACAACTCTCTGGTCGGTGCAAGAACCATTGCTAACGGCTTTTTCTGGTCTGAATGGTTTTGCATTCGGAGATATGCGCAGCGAGAAACTACAGGAACAAGAAAAGCAGCAGTCTTACCAGATCCAGTGTCTGCAGAAACAAGCACATTTCTGTTGGCCATTGCACAGGGGATTGTTTGCATTTGAACTGGTGTAGGTATCTCATACCCAGCAGACTCTAAATTTACTTCAAGTTTCTGAGGAAGATTGCAAGAAGAAAAACACAGTATCGGGGCAGGAACAGAATCACCCTTAACATGAATCTCAATTTTGTTTCTCAATGTTTCGATCTGATTGTCCGTTAAATACTGTGATCCAGATCTTCCATCATCTCTAACATAAAAGCACTCATCATTGGCAGGTAGTTTTACAGGATCACTGACATTCTCAGCTTGCTTCTGAGCCTTGGCAGTCTTAGCTAGAAGAGCCTTTTTGCACTCAATACTGCAGATATCATCATCTGTTTCATCACAAATATACTCACCGTAGCGTCCGCAGATAACACAGCGGGGCTCCCCTGGAAGTGCTTCTCTCTGATCCTGACATTTCTCCTTCACAGGGCATTCTGTGACAATATAAGACTTGGAAAATTAAGATACTACAGCCAATAACAGAGCATCAATCATCATCTACCATAAGAAAAGAAACAGGCATGGAAAAGATGTAGAATTTGGAAACATGCAGCATGTTCACCATCTTTCAACTAAATTTATTGTACAGTGGAATTAGGGAACATGCAGCCTTAGATGTCTATGTATCATCTAGGTTGACAAGAAGTAAATTGAGGACTGCAATCTAGGTTGCATAGACATAGGCACCTTAAGATAGGACACCTTACATTTTTGAAATACCACATTTAAAAAAAGTATACGGTTATGTCATGACCAAGAAAACTTATTTATATACAGATTTTATGCATTAATTCTTAACTATTGAATCATACTTTGGATAGTAACCAAGTTCCAAAAATTTCTAGAAAGGATGAGCTGCAAAAAATGTTACTATCTAGTATCTTAATTATGTTTCGTACAATCACGATCATGAAAAATCACTTTCAATTAGGTTTTGGTCCCCTTAGGAGCCTAAACATGAATGAACCACATCCGCCATAATTGTCTAGGAAGTATAGTGTCAGAATTCAGAAACGTATCAGGTATCAATATACAAAAAGATATGTTCTATAACAGTACCATTTTCTAATCCAAAGTGAACAACAAAGCTTCATCCATATCAAACACAAAGGTCGAGAAAGTGTATGGTCTCAGACAGATACGATACTGATACGATCCTCTGGAAAAGAATCCATGCAACCTACCATTCTGTTGTGAATCGACTCAATCGATTCACAAAAGAAAGCAAATAAAACAAAGAACAAGAGGAATAGAAACAGAATGATCTTTAATATAGGAAAAGAACAAAACTCCCAACTTTGATTGAACGGAACAAAATAATAAAATCCTTCTTGATGACACTTGAGAGAGTTTTCTCAATCCAAGCATAAAAGTAATGACGGCTAGCCCTGACTATAAATAGAAAAGAAAAGCAAACCCTAGGAGGGTTATTGTGGTGAAAGACCACAATACCCCTCCATGACTAAAATAACTGAAAGGCCTAAAAAGTGGGCCTAAATGGCTCCACGTCTCCTGCGACGTGTGTAGGTGATAATGGGTGGGCCCGCATCAATACCGTCCCCTAAAAGAGCCACCTTGTCCTCAAGGTGGAAATCTGGGAACTGCGTCTGTTGCTATAGCGGCCTCTTCCTCCGTCGGATCCTCCGCCTCCTCCTCTTCCTCCGTGGTGGTCGTCGTGGGGGTAGATCCCCTCTCTGGAAGTTGGCGGGATCCGCCGTTTCTCCAAAGAAATTGTTGCCTCCGGTGTTCCTCACCCCTCCTGGCGGCTCCGTCCCTCCCGTCCGAGCCGGAACTCCAGCTAAGCCCCTTCCCGAACCCGTGAACCTGTCACCGTAGTTCGAGGTCATCGTCCGACCCCCATAGGGGGCCCCAAGCCCTAGGGCCTCTCCCGGGTGTGAAGCCGGTCCGCCGGGACCGAAATGGTCGGCGGCGTCCGGCCACGGCCGCTCGCCGGCGGCTCCCCTGGCGCCGGCCCTGGGTGGCGGTCGGGGGCCGGCCAGCGGCAGCCCACAGCAGCCGCGGCCCCGCCTGGGCTCGCGCGGCCTGCTGTGGCGCTCCCGCGGCCCTCGGCTGCTGTCCGGCGGTGATCACCGGCCGCCAGGACCCAGCCCGGAGGTGCGGCGGCGACGGCGGTTGCGGGCCAGCGGCCGTCGGCCGGTCCTTCCTCCTCCTCGTTCGCCTCTCCCTCCGCAGGAGCAAACCCTAGTTGATCGCCTAGGGTTTGGGTTGTTACCGCCTCCGCTTCGTCGCCGTTGATCTTCTTCGAGATGTTTTGTAAGAGCGTCATTATAGCCGTCGTCTCCTTCCGCATGTCCCGCATCTCCGTGCGGAGTTCCTGGTTCGTGGATGCTTGATCTTTAACGGAGGCCTCCATGGATTTCTTCAAGCTATCGATCTCGGCGGTGAAGTCCTCCCGAAGACCTCGGATCTTCTCGTCGATTGTGGTTCTCGTCCCGTCTGCCATGGCTCGTAGAGGGCTCTGATACCAATTGTTGTGAATCGCCTCAATCGATTCACAAAAGAAAGCAAATAAAACAAAGAATAAGAGGAATAGAAACAGAATGATCTTTAATATAGGAAAAGAACAAAACTCCCAACTTTGATTGAACGGAACAAAGTAATAAAATCCTTCTTGATGACACTTGAGAGAGTTTTCTCAATCCAAGCATAAAAGTAATGACGGCTAGCCCTGACTATAAATAGAAAAGAAAAGCAAACCCTAGGAGGGTTATTGTGGTGAAAGACCACAATACCCCTCCATGACTAAAATAACTGAAAGGCCTAAAAAGTGGGCCTAAATGGCTCCACGTCTCCTGCGACGTGTGTAGGTGATAATGGGTGGGCCCGCATCACATTCTTTTAGCAAAGGTGAACAAAGCTTTATCACAAAGTTCTAGGATCAACTCCTGGAAACCTTTATGTTCATACAGCTATATTATCACTAGTGAAAACTAGAAGATGACCAATCATTTACTAGTGTGGCCCAATCCAGGTTTGCCTATGGCTGTCCCTGGATTTTGGCATCTTCTCCAACTACAATTTTGTCCTTGAGGGTCTGCTTGGATTGAGGGTTAAGAGAGTTAAGGGGAAATAAAAACCATGCTTGGTTTGAGGGTGGGGTTTAGGAGGGAGGGTTATAGAGGGTTAAGTGAGGATTTGTTTAACCCTCTTTTGTCTATTTTAAAAAAAATCCTAAATCAGAGGGTTAACGAGGGAGATTGAGGGATTTTTTTAAAAAGTCAAAAATACCCCCTATTTGTCCTATCAAATATCACGACTTTTTTCCTTCTATTTTTTGCTTTCAACGTGCTGCTCCGTAGTTTCCTCATTTGTGAAGATATTTGATAATTTGTAATTAAAATTCCAATGAAATTTATTTTTATGACATATATAATAATGATATTTTTGTAACTATTATATTTTTGTCAGAAAATTTACTATAACGAAAATATATTTGAATAAATTATTTAGAACGAAACAAGTTTTAAAAAAAATTAGGAGGAACGAAACGTTCTGCCACCTTTGATGGCGGAAAGTGGACAACGAGAATTCAGCCAACCTTGCTGGCGGAAAAGTGGAGAGAGATAAAGAAAGGTTAAGTATTAACTCAACATGCTTTCCGGAGGTGGGGTTGAAATATGAATAATGAATATACTCCCAAGTGACGTTCACCAGCTGCTGTCAAATAATTTCAATTTGTCCACATGAGGCAAGTAATTTTTATTGATGATATGCCCTTGCTTTAGGAGTCATGCGATCTCCATCTAAACAAGAATCAATGACCATGCAAGCTAGTGGACACCCAGATAACAAACATCAATATATTGAAGTTAACCATTTCTCTTTATCCCTTCCAATTAGCCAGGTTAGTTTGAAGGTTAGAGATGTGGTCATGTGATCACCACAAAAATAAAATGAGATTACTTTCTTCCTTATCCACCTTTCTGCACTAGCCACTTTTCAGCCAACCTAGTTGGCGGAATTCTCAGCCATCCGCTTTTCCGCCAACCAAGTTTACGGAATTCTCGCCATGTTCATTTTCCGCCATCTACGTTGACGGAACGTTTCGGACCTCCTAATTTTTTTAAACTTGTTTCGTTTTGAGTAATTTATTCAAATATATTTTCGTTTTAGTAAATTTTCTGTATTTTTATTAATTCTCCTCTCACTCAAAACCTCCAATTCAGGCAAGTGTTATTAAACATATCCCACTTAACTCTCCCTCCAATCCAAACAAGGTTATATGTATTAACTCTACTCCCCCTCATTTAATTTCCCTTTACTTAACTCCACTTAAATCTGCTTTTTTTTTCACTCAATCCAAGCAGACCCTAAGCTGTGTTTGGTAGGAAGGATGGAAAAGTGGAAGGAAGAAAAAAAAGATAAGAATTCATTTTTCTTCGAAAGATCATTTTCTTCCTTTGTGTTTGGTAGCAAGGATGGAAAAGATAAGAGATGCATTTTCCTTTGTTTGGTATCAAAGAAAAAGTAGAAGGAAAGAAAGTAAAAAATATAGGGTTTACCAATTCTACCCTCAACTAAAAACACTTATTTACCATTTGATTTCATAAATAATTTTTAAATAATACATTCATGGGGTATAATTATTAATTAATACAAGCCTCCACTTTTCCTCCCAAGTTTGGGGGATTGGATTTCTTAGGTTATGAAGGAAAAGAAATCCCTCACTTTTCCTTCTTTCCTATTTTTCTTCCATACCAAAGGAGAGAAAATGAATCTTTCCCTTCACTTTTCCCTCCTCTATTTTCCTTCCTCCCACTTTCCCCTCCTACCAAACACACCCTAAATGTATTAACCGTACCATTTGCAAATTGTCCTAGTTGCAATAGAAAACGGGTAAATAAAATAAAACTAATTGTAAATATCAAATATAACCAAATCGTAATTAATATATACTGGTCCTAAAGCATAATTAGAAATCACGTGCACGCAACAAATGCACCCAAAGAGATGTAGCAAAAAAAACACAGTCCAATATCTCGAATTGGGATTAATCCGGCGGCTTCCTTCACCTTGCTCCTTGATGATAAACGCACATTGGGCCTCGATTTCCGCCAATTCCTTAATCCGAACGATATCTTCCTAATTCCTTGTTGGTTTTTCTTTCTATTTTCGGCTATTCGTGGATCCCAGAGGACCAGACTCGGAGAAATAAGAGTCAAGGAATTAAGCCTAGTTCCTTCTCGAGGGAATTAGCTAACATCTCAGTTCCTAAATTAAAAGTCCTTTGGTGATGCAGTTTTCTTTAAAATTTATACACATAAATAGACGCATACTACGAAAATGGGAAAGAAAATGGTAACCTATTGTGAACTTTTTTCTTTTCTTCCAACGTATTACAATAAGCAACTGACAAGAAAGTACCTTCATCTCCATAATCGTTAGGATCAGTAATTGCTGCTGCTGCAAGTGATCGATTTTCCATGACCCGAAATCCCAGAAGAAAAATAGTCAGAAAAAAACTGCAGAAGAAGAAGAAAGAAAAATAATCTATGGTCAGATTGAGAAGAATAACAAAAGAAGTTTTTTTTTTTTTTTTTTTTTTATCAGGGTATTAATAGGAGGACGAATAAACCTACGGCTTAGGCCGATTCCCTTGATGGAAAGAACAAAATAGGACAGCCCTAATGTGGAGGAATTTGGAGGGAGGAAAAGGGATCGGACGGGCCGGTTGGTTGAGCACAGGCCGGGTGTTGCCAAGTTCGACTATGTTGGATCGCACTCACTTAGGGCTTGTTTGGATAGATGTAACTCTTTGAAAGTATAAAAGTAGCATTTGCAGCAAGTTGAGTTTCAGTAGACTTGCAGCAAATGGCACTTTCAAAAATGTATTTGGATGGAGTATTTTTTGTCTGTTGCAAGTGGAAGAAAAATAGGTTTGATGTTTGGATGGTTGTTGTAAGTGGAAAAAAAGTAGTTTGGTTGTTTGGATTGTTGGAAGTGAAAGTTTGTGGAGATGTGGTAAATCTAGGTACGGTTACCTCCAAGTTTATTTTAAGTATAGATTAAAAATGAACCTAATTGATAAAATTTATATAAACATTACAAGATTGCACAGCCATTTTTGACAAATATGATAATATAATTAAATTAATTAGTACAATTAAATTAAGTATTATTATAAATATATTCTCTATTTCACATTCCCATTATTATTATTAATTTAGTTACCATTATTATCATAATTACACCTAGCATACAAAGAATTTTTCAAACAACATAGAAATAATATCATAGCACACTTCTTTATTTTCTTCCGCAAATATGATGATGAATTTCAAAAATTTCGATACATGAAAACCAGTAATCTGATACATTGTTGCATACAT